>VWZW01001325.1:223774-282427 GCA_013397115.1 Edolisoma coerulescens | reverse complement strand
AAGAAAAGTGGCAAACCTTCCCATAAACAGCACTGATGAGTACACTTCTGATTAAGGCATAAACAGGTCCAGAAAATGTCACCAGCCCACACTCACCCAGCTACTGAAATCTCTGATGGGGAAGAAGGTCCTCGGTGTACAGTCACATTTGTAATGATGCAGGCTGCAAAGGATAAATAATAAAAATAGCACATTGACAGATTTTGTGAATAACACAGGACTGGTGTGTGCAGCTGCAAAAAGCTCTCTAAGCATGGGTACAGCGTGCCTGCCTGTGTGACCATGGAGCCTCTGGGCCCCGTGTGAGGGGCTGTAAGCGTGGAGCTCACTGCCGTGCCCTGCGGGGAGAAGCCCCTGCCTCTCCCTCTCACAGCACAGTCCCGCTGGGAAAGCTCTGCCGCTAGGGAAGGAGCAGGCTGGTCTGTCAGCAGAGGGAAGAAGGAGAGGAAATAATGAAGGCAATTCCTGGGAGAAGCTGAGCAGAAAAGACCTTTTGACCTGACTAATGGCTGACATACGAGACTCCTGTACTGGATCAATTGCTTGGACAAATGCGGAGGGTGACTGCTGGGAAGATCACAAAACCCCGGTGCCTGGGGAGCTGCACGGGGCTCGGCATTGAGACGAAGTCACTTGCCTGTTTTTGGAAGCAGAAACCAGAAACTGAATTTCGCATGGACAAATTTCAGATTTGATAGGTTTTGATTCAGACCTGGAGAGCCGTAGTTGTTAAAATGCAGCCTGAATGCGACTTTCACATTGGATAGCTAGATAATGCAACTCTGGATGCATTAAAAATATAGGGTGCAGTCTTTTCTGTCTTTGTCATTATGACTGCACGGCAGCAAGGATTTTATTCAAGGTAGAATGTAATATGAGTTGCCTGTAAGAAGCAGTGTAAGCATTAAATTTCCTTTTAAAGATGCATCTTGTTGTAAAAGGGTTTCTGTAAAACACCAGGAAATGAAACCATGAGGCTTGATTTTGCTTCTGCCTAGGTCTGTGTGACTGATCTGAAAGGCAGGAGAGTACCTTCCTGCCAAAGTTAGCTAAGTCTCTTACATGCAACCCAATCCTCAAGAAAGATGGGGAGGGAGGCGATGGGGGGACTATTTGACTCGTCTCCCTCGCGGCTCTTCTGCAGGGATGCGGTGCCTTGTGCAACCTTCCGGCTTTGCGGGGAAGAGGGCACCCTGTTACACAAAACAGAAGCGGTGGTGTGGGTTGCTCGGCTCTTTTTAACTGATTCTCTCTTCTTTTTTTTTTCTTTTTTCCCAGAAAGATGGCAATGGCGGGAGCATGAAGACACCCCGGGGGATGGGTGCATCCGCGCACCCAACCCCCCACTTCGCTTTGTTCCTGTGCATAAAAAAAATTTATGTTCCCAGAGACCCAAAATCGCCGCCGGCGTCCCGGCGGGGCGGTCGGAGGAGAGGGGCGGCTCTTCCTCTGCAAACTTTCCCTGTCCCCTCCCTCGCCGCCTCTCTCCCTCCTCTTCTCTCCTCCCTGCCCTTCTCGGCTCCCCGTCGGCGATGGCTGAGAGGCCAGGGAGCAGCGGGACAGCACCGCTGCCCGTCTGGTCCTTGCCCGGTCCCCGCGGCCGCTCCCAAAGCGACATCTCCTCCTTCTCCTCCTCCCGGAGGACCTGCCTGCTGCGGTCAAACGTGGGCGGCTCAGGTAAGGGGGAGGGAGGAAAGGCTCCTTGTGTCCGAGACCTCGGAGCCGAGCTGAATATGGGAATTTGGGAAAAGACATCCTCCTCGACACCCTGCCCTGCTCTCCCAGACGTAGGACTCGTCTTCTCTCGGTGACCAGTGGTGTGGATTTCTGGGGTATGTGGTACTTGATCTACTCCTTGATAAGATGTTTGGAGAGTTCCAGGCTTTTTATACCCATGTTCACACATTTAAATCAATCCTGGTAACATCGTGGCTATGCACCCATTTGCCAAAGCATCTCTGACTGCAAGGGCAGAAAAGTCCCAGGAAAGCTTCAGGGTGTATTGCCAGGACATCAAAACTCCTCGTCTTGCTGCTTCACACATTACACTTCAACTGCATGTCAGAATTTTACCTCATGCCCTGGTATCTGCTTCGGGATTTTAATTGGTGAGAAAAACCAATGTGTAAGTCAGAATCCCATCATCTTCCTTCAGGAGGCAATCCCTGCAAGCGCACACAGGATGATTTGGGGGTGGAAGCTGGCCCTTTGGGGCAGAGTAGGCTTCCTGAAGGATTTGGAGAAGCTTTGCTGTGTAAAATAGGAGGAAGTGAGGGTCCTAGTTTACGGTGCAGGTAGTTGAAAGTGGCCAAAGTGTCTGGGCTATGCTTTACTCAGTCTGTTTCCTGAGGCAGGGCACTAAGGAAAATGAAATTCTGGCCTCCGTAGGGCTGAGCGCATTTTGACAATGTGTGCTTGCCCAGTTGCAAATCAGCCCTACTCTATTGACCAGAACAAGTCTGTAGGCACATACACCCTGGCAATGTCAGTATTTTGGATGCACTCACACACTGCTGCAGAGGTGCCCATGAACCACCATCAGGGAAGCTCCAGAGTGCACTGAGGGACCTCCTCTGCTGCAGCACAAGACAGTGCAGTGTGTGATGTGTGCAGACAGTCTACAATGGACCACAATGTTCTCTTATGTTTGCTCCTCAGGGAATCTTAAGATGAAGCAGAACATTTGCTTGGGGAAGATCAAGTATACAGCTATGCCTGCCTGATGAGGAGAGAGAGAATGAAAACTTGCTCAGTCACATAGGAGCAAGTAGATTGAGCTTATGGGGACAGAGGCTGCTAGCAAAAACAACTCTGTGCCATTTTCTGTATAACTTTCTGCTCTACCTTTTTCTATGTCTACTTAAAAGTTATGGTGAAGGACATTTGGGACAGGGAGGAGGGAGGAGGTTCTAGTGCTTCAGAAAGGTCTACTTTTAGGTGTAAGGTATATTTCTGCACTGCCTGGAGAGTGCTGCATGAACAATGCCCTGTGACTGGATGTGTACACCCCTGGATCCAGAGGGATCCCCACAGAGGGATTGCCACAGAGGCTGACAAGGTTGAGACCATATCAATGTAGACTATGTTGGTTGGTGGCTTAACTACAGAAACTACTGACAATGAGCTGAGTTCATTATGAGAGACTGGCAAATCCAGTGGAAGCAAAATGACGGTGTTTTCAAAGATGTGTTGTTATCTGTAGTTTCCTACACACGACATTATAGTATCCCTGTTGCCTGACTTGATTTTTCATTTTAATTTTAAGGATGTGCTTCCTGCCAGTAAGGGAGAAGTGTTGCTTTCTTTCTTTTTTATTTTTTTGTCATATTTTCTTTCATTCTGTATTTTCTCCCTTGCTGCTTCCTTTATCTTTTTTCCAGCTGCTCACTGGACACAACAAAAACACTTACATGTGTCCACACAACTGTTGATTCCCTCTTCAAAAAGGAAAGTGAGCATTAAAGATGCAAAGCTGTTTAATTTTTAATATGGTGGTTAGAGAATTGGTTTTGTACTGAGGTGCCATTAAAATAACCTGCTTTTTCATTCCCCTGCTAACCTGGAGAACAACTGTAATAGGGACAGAAATGTGAAGCACTTAGGGAAACAATATGAGTCATTATTTTTGCTTCTACCTTTTTCTCTAGCCATATCATTTGATTAAAGTAGGTGACTCATTTACATCAGATGTTACCTGTGCTCCAACTGCTGCATGTATAGAAGAACAATTTGCATTTTAAATAACCTGCAAAATGTTTGCTTTATGCCTGTTCCTGGACTGAGTCACTTGCAACTGTTGAAGTCACAATTTGCAGCTTCTGTTGCATATTTGTTTTCATTTTCTAGAACCTGACGTGAGTTGTGCTGAGAAGATGTTGTCTCCTCACACTCCATCCAGTGGTTGGTACCCATGTAAAGGATCACACTGCCATTTCTTTTACCACCTCCTGATCCACCATTCTCAATGCAGGATCCATTAAAAGGCAATATTTGTAGAGATCCTTCTAGATAAGGGAAGTATAACAGCTTTTTTTAAAGCAGCTTTGGCAGTGGTTCATAAAATGCATCTGTTTGTTATTCTAGGTCAGTACTGTATGTATCTTGATAGTGCAGTGAGGCTGGTCGGGTGGTCTCCATGTTTATGCTCTGTGCTTTCTTACCCCCACTCCTTCTGCTATTCTCACACACTGACAGAAGCAAATTCCTGGTATCACTTTATAGCATCTCTCTTGATTAGCTGCCATCCAGTGTGTGAGGACAATATATTTTCAGGATTTTCTTCTTAAAGCTGACCTTTTCTTTTAGTGCTAGTGGTAGAAGATGACTTAATTTCTCTTTCTGGGCTATCACCTCACCCACTGTTTTGTCAGGCCTTTTGTAAGCCCCTAGGAAGAATAAGGTGATACTTATCATGAGTATGGGTGGCATGATCTAGAATTTTGATTTATACCCTGAAAAAGTGTAATGTTAGCAAAGTCCAAAGCCTCTGTGGCAGGCGCAGCTTGTGCATCACTTCAGCGTTGTGGTACACCCCAGCTGACAACTGGCTGGTTTGTCAGAGCATCTGAAAGAGATTGGGGAAGAAAAACATACTCTTCTAAAATTTCAGAGCAACACCAGAGCCACTTGCATAAAGCTGCTTGAATTACACACCTTTAAGCAGTCTTCCATGTTTAGTGACTAGATTTAAACTCACCTTAAAGATGGATCAAATAAGTCGAGTTTCTTAACGTGTCCAACACAGATGGGGACTGAACTGCAAATTCAAAAAAAGACCCTGTTCAAATGCTTTCCCAGAATTCACCCAAAATATAGATTTAGTGGTTGCAGGGCTGAAGGTAGCTCTCAACATGAGCTGTGAGTCCTGGGGTGCAGGATGGAGGAGGTGCTGTTTTATATCAGCCACCTCTGTGCTCCGATGGCGAAGCGGCGGCAGTGGTTCTCTTTGTGACAGCCCTCAGGCGCCAATCTCTGCTGCTGCGGTGCCCGCGCTTTATCTGCATGTCCATGTAGACAGTTTTCAGTTTGCTCTCTTTTTAGTGTTGTGGGTTTTGCTGTACAGCCTTGCATTTTGTTCTGAAAGTGGTGAGTTCTGTGGTGAGGTACATCTTGGTGAAAAGGGAACCTTACTGCTCAGACCAGAAGTCAGAAAACCACCGATCTCTCTGCTCTGGGATTGACTCTCTCATATTGTTGCAGTTCCTCTTGAGGTCTTGCTCTTTGGCAAGAAGTTGTTTCAGATATTTTGTTCCATTAGTAATAAATGCGCCTTTCAGATGGAGGGGTGAGCTCCTCACGCATCTTTCCATTCCTTTCATGGGTTTTTTTGAGCCCTTCTGATGACAGACAAAAAAAAAAACTGCCTAAGAATTCAGACAGGAATTCATCAGTACCTCATAGCACAGATGCTGGGTTGCAGAAGAAAATGAAAGCCTGAGTGTAAATGACAGTCTTGTCTCAAAACTTGTACATTCCAGGATTATTTTGGGTATTTTTGAGGGTTAATTTATTCAAAATGATAATGAGTGACATCTATGATGCTGTCTGCTGCTGACTCCAAAGTAGGGTGGGTGAAAAGATTGCTTAAAATCCCCCAGTTAAGTGAAGAACTGGGGAAGCCTTCATGTAGTGATTAGAGCATCAAAGTGGCTGACATTATATGAGAAGAAAATTGATGATTTTTGGACTTATTTAAGATTTTCATGATTAGAGTACCCCACTTTGCAAACTTAACAAATGTCAGATTCTCTTTTTACTGAGCAAACTCTCTGGTGGATGCAAAGGATGCTTTTTTGACAGCTGAAGGTATTTGAGAATCTAGAAAGAGTGAAACCCAGAATATGCTCTAGACATTGACCTGATTATGCGAGGGAGTGGAATCTAGGGTAAATTTTGGGTGGGTAGGTAGGTAGTTGTTAATGTATGCCTGTATTTCCCTCTGCACTTGTACTCGTATTTCCCCAAATGGCTACAGATTCCAGTTTCCATATACACCAAGCAAGAGTCCTACCAAGCTCTCCAGGAGTTAGAAAAATGCTGTTTTTCAGTCCTAAGATGGGGATGATGAGAGAGAACATTCATGCCATGGGAAAACACCATAAATAAGGCAGCTGATTTTGGTACATTCTATGAAAATATAGGAGTTATGGGAAAAGCATGATTCTCCATTGTATTAAGCAGGACTTGTTTACAACATAAATTGAAGTACAGAATTTTGCAAGAAGCCCAAGGCAGACAATTTGTGGTAGAAATCTATAGTAGAAGTTACAACAATAATTTGGGGGAATTTAGAAACTTGACTCAGCATGACTGTGTTGTTTCCAAGAGTTAATGCATCCTGTCCTAAGTTCACATTAATATTTTTGCATCAATTTTAAAATTCAAACTATCAGGAAGAGGCAGCAAGCATAACCAAATGAAAGTTGATTTATGCTTATAGAATTGAAGCATCTACTTTGTAATTACCTATTTAGGCCATCATCCCACACAATGTTAAATCCCATCCTGGTCAACCTTACGTGTAACTTGTAGTTTCAGAATGATGCTGAGGAAAAATCTAGGAATCATTTATACTGAGTACACTGACAAAGTTTAAGTCTGCCTGAAAAACAGTTCAGTTTATGAAACAGATGGGGATGTAGAGAAGAAGCATGTGTCAGAGTATTTTCAGCCATTTCTTATCTGAGTTTATACCAAAATATATACAAAATAAGAACCTGCTTGTTCTATACGGGACTAAAAGACATTATTCCCCACCAACTCTTGCAGAATAACTGGGGTGGGTTCTAGTTATTAGCCCAGCCTGATTAAGCGTGGTAGGGGAAACCCTGGGAATACCATGGTTTACAGATATAAACCATGTATTCTACATGTCATTTATGCATGACACAGTTTCTGAGACAAAAAACTTTACAATAATATACTCAGACTTGGGCTCAGGCTTAAAAAAAAAATTAAAAATTTTAGATGTGATGACAATCTTCATGGTTGGCTAAGTAGAAAGTAAACTCCAAACAACTTCAGCATAGGATTTGATGCATGTTTTGCAGCAGCTAGACCAGTAGCTGATGGTGAGATCTACTCAGCGGTTTGCTGCCGAGTGTGTTTTAGCTTCTCAAGGCCCTTTGGCATTTAGCACTTCCTGCTCCTCTGTGGCTTCTAGCAAGTAACCATTTAATATCAGACTGCACGTATGAAGGCTGAAGACGGGATTCAAAAAGTAGCTGAAAAAAATTTTTTTTCTTCTCTTATTGAATGTAAGCAGCTTGTTCAAAAGAAGCTTTTGTTTTGGTTTTAAAGCCTAAATGTTTCATTAGCCAAATCCATCATTAACATATATAATTTGTCTTTCTTCTGCACCCCACTCCTGCATGTCCTTCTCTTTTTGCCATCGTTACCTGAAAAAGCAGACATAACTTATGGTCAAAAGGCTGGGGAGAATTAGGTTTTCTAAAGGCTGGTGAAGAATTTACATTTTGTATTTATTTAGGCTTTTTGAAATCAGAATCTTTTCAGGAACAGAAATCCTGTAAGATTTCAGTTTTCAATAACACCAGTATTAGTTATGTTTCAGAACTTTTACCAACTCTCATTGAATATGCTGTATCATAAAGCAAACATGTTTTTAGTGATAATATTTTCTTTTTCTTCCTTTTCCCCTAGCATTTTACCCAGCATGTTGCTACTTTTAACAAACACAGAAATTAGTTTTTCTCAGGTACAAACCAAGTGGCACAAAAGCAAAAATATGCAGAAGAAAATAGAAAATCCTGATTTCAGTGTTCTGGGTTAATTCACTTCTCACTTCGTCTTTGAAATTGTCAGCCTTAAACCCCACCACAACAAGGGATACCCTTGCTCTTCGTTCATGTGGAAAGCACTGTGATCTTCCTGAAATGCAAGCAGAGTTTGTAGGCAGTCAACACTTCCCTTTGCATTGAGCTAAGAAAATTTGTTCCCCATCATGAGGTTTTGATGCAGAACTGGACTTCTAAGATGTTGTGCTGTATAAATTCTGTTAGTGCCTTTGATGTTGTCACAATTTCTGAGTTTTGAAACAGTGAAATATTAGTAAATTTTATCAGCATCAAGTATTTAGTATAATGGGCTCAGAAGTGTTGGCCTTGCTTTAATGCGGCCTGAAGCCGCGAAGCCGCTGTGCTTTGCCGGTCAGCCGCGCTCTCAGGTGGAGGGAGTGTTCTCTAGAGGAGCTAAAGAGCGGCTTAAACCACTGCGTCCTTTGGCGACGAGACCCTTTTCTACCCTCTCCCATTTCTCTTGCGTTTCTTACGTATTTCTGACACGTCCTGCATTGCCCTTCACATTCCTCATGCTTGGCTCTGTTCAGAGAAATACAGGACTTAACAGTGTGGGGCTCAGAGGGAAATGTGGAAGAGGAAGCATTCAACCACAGATGGCAATGTGGTGATGCTTCACGTAAGCTAAAAACCAAAAAATTTTCTTTTTAAAATAATGATTATATTTTTACTAAATTGTCACTTCAAAAAATTGACTGAGGTTTCTGTAACTTTTCATCATACAGAAATTTGGTGTAAGTTTTTTTTCCTTCTAGTATGGGGAGCAGGAACAGGAATTACATCAGCAGAGAAGTGCCAGAATTTCCCCACCACAGAAATGTGATTGTCCTAAAGGACCCTGTCCACCAAGTGTACACCCTTCCAAGGCAAGGGTAACCACTGCTAGATTCCTTTACAAATCATTGGATACCAAAAGGTGCAAATGCCTTCTTGACAGAATAAGGATGTAGAGTATATCACAGAACCAGACCATAATGAGTATGTTGAGCAAAGCTCTCCCTCCAGAGCATGTGTTTGCTTTTCCTGTTTTTGGGGGTAGAATCACAGCTTTCAAGAATACATCTGTGACTAATACACACATTACTGAAGAAAATTACAGCCACTAAGTAGAATGGGTATTGAGGTATTGTTTTGCATAATCTACGAGCACAGTAAGGAGGGGTTGTGGTGCATTTGCAGTTGAATGTGCCTTAATTGCAGGCCTTCTTTGTGTTCAAACACAGGCAGCTATATTTGAACTTTATGAGTGAAAGGATAATTAGCAGTCATCTGCTTGCCACTTTTTAATTTAATTCCTCTGTTGCCCAGTGTCAGGGCTGCCAGTAAATGTTAGTGGTTTAAACCACCAATGAAACTGTGACTTATTTATCTGAAAAAAGATGAGTGATACCAAGGCCTAGCACAAAAAGGCAGCATCTGCAAGACATAATTCTGATTTTTATTCTGATTTAAAGCAGTTTAGGCAAGCTCAGAAAGGTTGGATTTGAAATATGTTATTTTGCTTATGCAGCCAGAGCCAGGGTAATTGATCAGGGGCTATTGGACATCCCAAACCACAATAAGAACTGCTCTAGCCCCAAGGATGAAGCATGGCAATGCTGTCTTTGTTACTTAGGTTTATAGGCACCTCAGCCTGTGCTTCTGAGTAGACTCTCGACTCTATATCCTTAGGAATGAGCCAAGAGAGAGAATTACACCTCCCCAGGGGCATGGCATCCTTCTTCCAGCTGTCTGACTTTTGAGCCCTTAACATTTTTTAAAAAATCATGGTGCCTTCCTGTTATGCCTTCCTGCAAAAAAAACTGAATGGCAAATTTCACATCATGTTTATTTTAGTGAATAGCAAATAAAAAAAGTCTGCCACCCAGCTATTTAAGTATTTGGAGACACATCTGCTATGATTTTTGCCTTATTCTTTGGAAGTTGAGATAAACAATGGCTTTTGATCTACAAATAGCAAAAATCATTTTGGGGAAAGATTTCCAAAAAATCAATGCAGTAATTTTCAGAGCTTTCTCATATTTAGGTGGTCATCTTGGGATTTGTGTAATGGGATCTTCCTATGGCAAACTGGTGAATGTGTAAATAGCTTTGTAGGTGATTTTGGCTTACAAGCCACGAGCCACTCTGTGGTGCAGATGTTTATCACTGGACACATGGTAAATGAGAGCACTGTACATGCTCATGCATTTAGTGGTCTATCTGAAACAAACTCTGAAAGCTGCACCTTTGCAGTGCAGCACTTGCCAGACCTGGAGGGAACCAGCAGAGTGAATGAGTTTCTTTCAGCTACAGGGGCGAAAGATTTCAGGACTTCAGATGCGCTGCCTGCCACTTTTTTGGGTCTGTATCAGATAGCTCTCCTGATGATCACCAGACCCTGGACGAAAGTTTCCCCCCTTGCAATTTTCATGGAGATTTTTTTTTTTTTTGCCTTTCATTCAGTGCCTGCCGTGGAGGCAGTGCCAGGCAGCTCCACAGGCTTGCCTGTCCTTGGGTGAGGGAAGATCCCAAGCAGCAAGGTAATTGCCTAACAGCATCTTTGGCATTACTTTGAAATCACTTTTAATTCAAGCTGGGTTAAGTAAAATGCAAACAAAAGTACTTCATTTTATAATTTCTAAAATAGCTCAGTTGCCAGTCTTTTGAAAGCAGAAACAAAACATCATGGACAGAGTGAGTGCTGGCAAGAAATCTGTAACCAGTTTGCTGAATTCAGGGGGAGAAAGACCCATCAGACTTTGCCTTGGTGTCAGGAGTTTAAAGGTCTTCCATGCTTCTTTTCTTATGTCTTCTATGAAGTTTGTAATAATATTGTCTGTTTTGGATGGCTTTGCATTTCAGTAGAAATCTTGTGCTTATTGAAATTAGAAATTACGTCTTGCTGGCAACACAGAAGCTGTTACCACATGAATTCCTGGTGAGTGGAAGTAACTCAGTGGAGCACACAGCTTTTGCAACTTTATTGCATTGTTATATAAACTTTGTGGGGAAAAAGATATTTGTTCCGCTCATGATAGGCCAAGATTGGAAAAGTGCTGTAAGCACAGGAGGGGATGTGTAAAAGAGATTTCTTGGGAGTGAGATTTATTGGGCTGGGGAATGGTCTTCCAGGAGGAACAGTGAAAGCTGCTCTCCTTTAAGTGCTGGAAACACTTAAAACCAGACCTGGGAACACACTAAAAAGTACGTGAAAACAAACTTTTTGCAGCAACAATGAGCAGGGTCTTTTGCAGTTTTGAGTGGTTTTTCGGGAGGTTTTTGGTTTGGTTTTTTATTGCTGTGTTTAGGCCAAGCCAGGAATAATAGCAGAGGGACAGAGGACTGAGCATACAAGCCATCCATCTGCCAGACTCACTGGGCTAAGGAAATAAAGATGGATCTTGCTTTTTTTAGTGGATGGAAGAGCCACACCCGTGACCCATCCTCACTACCTCCTTTAAAAGCAGATGGAAGAGAAAGAGATGGGAAGGAATTCTCCCAAGCAGCGAATAAATAACTGACAATAAGATAAGTGAAATGAAAGGGCAAAGCCAAATTCACCCTTAGTATTTTGAAGAGGAGTTGTGTTTTATCACACAAACTGTGTTTAACACACAGTTTTATCCTAGGCTTAAGATAAGTATATATTTAGAATATTTAGATGAATTCTAGGCAATGAGGTTTTGACAGTGAGAAGTACCTCATATAAACAATCTTAGTCTGCTTTCCAAGACAATCACCTTCTTTAAAGAAATTATATCAAAGAGATTTTAATTCAGGCACTAATTAATGAAGGGAATTCTAATATCTATTAGAACTCCATACTTCTGCTTCAATGAACTTGTCTCAGTTACATATGCCCCATAGAGAAAATAAATCCCAGAAAACTAAACTCCATGCATATCATGTATGAAGTAAGTGATATTCGATCCAAAATGTTTTTATACAAATATTGATTATGATAATAACAGGAGAGAGGGGGAAAAAATCCAGAAGGAACTCTGCAAATGGCAGTATGCATCTCTCTCAGACTCAGAACCAGATGCTTCAAATTATGCACATTTATAAGAAGGACCGGAGTTTTAAAAATACATTCAAATGATTTCTGATTCTAATCCCTTTATGTGTCAATAAAAGCTACCAAAATATGTGCACTTTGCAGTAGTCCAAATCTCCGTTTGTTAATGTGAGCTTATTCTTTAGAATCAGAGTTGTAAGAGTGACTTTTTTGTGGCAATTTGGGATTCCTGTGAAAGTTGGCCAGTCTAATAATTATACCAAGGAAAAATCAGAAGCCAAGTTCTATGGCATCTGGTGGATGCCAGGTATCTGTGGGATTCACTCTAATGTTGAAGACTCCTGTTGGATAAAGGCTGGTATGGTTCAAGGAACCAAAATTCCTTGTTTGTCTTTTAATGCAATACTTTCCCTTTGTGGCAGTCTGAGGGATCTAACATCCCTGAGTGGATTTCTCTGAGCCCTGGAATTTCTATAATAGTACTGAACATTGGCTGGGTCGTGTGGATAGCAGGCATTGAAATAAATGCTGCCACAGAACTGCAGGGCAGTTTTTAGCAGGGCTGCATATTTTTTTCTGTGAAATTGCAGTACAGATTCTTCTGCTGGGAATTCGTGGCACACGAGGAAGAAGAGCATGTCAAAGGTGCCCTGTACATAGGCACTGAAGAGCTCTTGGGCATGATAATGTGTGTATATATGAAAAAATAGCTACCCAGCTTCAGTCCAGCTCATTTAAGTGACGTTTTTCTAAACCACTGAACATCACTAAACATCAGACTTGTGGGGCCTTGCTTTTTCTGCTAGAAAATACAGGTACACAACCACAGGGAAAGAAGGAACTGCTCAGTAGCTATTGAGTATCTCCAAGAGAAATGCTGAAGGCTGGGCACACAGACTCTTGCTCTGAACAAGGAGGCTTCTGTCATTGTACTTTGAGATTGCCATGGAACGTGAAGGGGCTGGGCACCCCTTTCCTTTCCCTCTCCAGTCTGTGCTGTCATTTTCCCTCCCATTTCTATGATTTGGGGTAGTGTTAGTAGACAATACAGACATTTTGATCTCTCAGCAAATGCATTGGCTTTGGGAACAGGGAGGAGACCCAGCAATTCCAGTAGACCAAGCACCCTTCAGTGGAGCATGCTACCCAGGCTAAGCCAGAGTGGTCCAAGCCATTGCTGTGACTGCATCCCACCAATGCTTCACTGTCAGGTGCTGTGCAGCCCCCTTTGAAATGCAGCAGTACACTGCCGGTGAAGGCTACTGCCGTGTCTCTGGGCTTGTGACTTCATTGTGACTTTCCAGTGCTTAACGTTGTTTTGGTTTGGCTCTTACAGTCACATTCTCAGTTGTGGGTTTTTTTCCCTCCAGTGGCTGCTGGACTTCTTTGGCATTGAAAATTCTGAAAACACAGTTCTCCCATGCCCGGGCATTCAGAGGTTAGGAGAAAGAGGCAGAAAAATCTGCTGTTCTTTTTTCATTCCAAGAGAAGTTACAATATGCTTTCTATGATATCTCCATGTTCCTGGGGGCTTGATTCATGATGTTGGTGCACTCGTGGTTGGCTGTGCTGCTGTTGACTTCAGAGGGCTTTGGCTAGGGCTGGAATAGATTGCTGCAGCTTTTATCCCAGTGTTTACAACACTTAACAAAGATGAGGTGACCTGAAGTTAAATATCACAATCCTGTAGAAGGCAAAAGTCCCTTTGGGAGCAGACTGGCTTTTTTCAGTTCCAGCCTCTTAAGAAAATCCTGATGTAAGCAGGGATGAGATGCATTAACAGGTTTTGTGATTGGCCAGGGTCAATAATGGTCAAAATAAATGTGAGATTGTTTTCCAAAGGAAATCAAAGAACAAGTACAAAGCATCTACAGCAATTCCATAGTAGGTAAGAATACACAGCGACTTCTACCTTAATCCTATGAAAGCCGTATGAGGGCACACTTGATGATGTGGGAGTCTACAGGCAGCCTACTTTCACAGAAGAGGATCTCCTCATGGGAGGAGAGCCCTGCCTGGGCTCCTTGTTACTCAGGTAGGGACAGAAAGGATGGGATTGTCCATGATTATCTATGACTCTCTTCCTCCGCTGCATGGGAGGGGGAGAGAGGAGTGTGTTAGCTCTTCTTCTCTGGTGTGAGCGATGTTTTCTCCCTACACACATCTAGGCCTTTTATTGTAGTTCCATGAGGAGTAGGGAGGCCCAGGAGAAATCAAGATGATAAAAGTACTGACTCAGACAGCAAAAGGAAAATGGAAATGGTTTAAAATGTGAAAGATCCCCATCAGAAACAAAAGAAACTATTTCATTCAAATTTTTGATACCTTTTTTTATGTTAGTGTGCCATTATGCCCACAAACGGAGCAAAGTACTTTTTTATCTAGAAAATTCCATTGATTCTGCTCTGCTTCTTTCACTTTATCTCCAGCAAACTAACTTTTGGCTCATCATCTCTGACTCCTGTTCAGTGGAAAATCTTTATTCTCCAGGTCTTTTGTACTATGATGCCCACCAAATGTGGGAAAAGTAGGGATGCTCTCCATCTAGCAACAATTACTATAGGAGTCCATCTGCCTGTGGTGGCTGGCTGAGATGACATGCTGGACCCTTACCAGCTCCAGCTCTGCTCTGCCGTAGATACGAGGAGAATTGTCCATAGGCTGAGATTTTCCAACAGGTCTGTGGAGGAATCTGAAAATACTGACAGAAAACAGCAAATGAGTGGGTTGGTGGCTTTAAACAACTTGTTTGCATCACAGTAATTGCCCGAAGAAAGCCTCAGTTGTGTGAGCAATCTCTTCTATTTTTTCCCTGTGTAATGAAGGTATGAGGTCATGGAGCTTTCTTCCACCATTGTTTGTGCTATTTCCTGTCCCACAAGGCCCAACAGCTTCAGTGACCTTCCTGCAGGAGGAGGGAAATGGAAAAAAGTTGGAAAAGCCAAGATTTTGAGTTTTGTGAGTATGTTTAGGTTCATCAATGTATAGTCAAAACTGAATATATTGCCCAGTCATAAGGTAGAATTAACCCCCTTATACATCCTGTTTTGTTACCTCTTCCTTACTCTAGTTATTTTTGATAGGACTTCATGGCTAAGAGCATCCTTACTGCAATTACTGCAGCATCCTGCCTGCTCACCACCCAAAGAGCTTCCCCTGAGCCCAGCCACACACCCTGAATGCCTCACACCATGTGCTCCCAACTGGCCCCTCTGCCTTCTGACCCATTTGCTGCCCTCCCATCATCTCTCACCTCCGCAGCTTGGTTAGGTGCCTTAACCTCCTGCCTGCCCAGCTGGCTGCCAGGGGCTGCTGGGGAAAACTCGGCTGGGGACAGGTTCTGAGTCTCAGGGAGATGCTGCTGTGTGAGGCTGATACACTAGGTGGGGTGGTTGTGATGCTGATCAGCAAAACCCGCCTCTCTGGCGCTGGAGTTCTGCCCGGATCACGCGCCTGCCCGCAGACAGGATCTGAAATACAGGCTTGTTTATACGGAGTGATCAGCAGCAGATTGCCCTGAGCTGGTTTCGCATGGTTTCTGCTCCTTTCCCGATGAAGTCACAGCAGGGTCTACATTAGTTTCAGTGCCTTAAGTGTCTTTAAAGGCACAAAGCTGGAGTGGGATGGGCTGGGATGGGGATGGTGTGTCAGCAATTTAAATTTCCTGATGCTCCTTTCTCCCCCTTTCCTTTTTTTAAATCCATAAAATGTATATTTAAACTACACAAAATGTTATTATCAGCCATTGCTCTTCCCTCAGCCAAGGTAATGCTGCAAGCTTGGCATTATCGGGTGTGCTGGTGAAATTGGATCTCCTCGTCATATTGATTCTGATGTACTTTGGTCAGGGCTTGTGGGTTTTGTATTGATCTGTCAAAGAAACTGCTGAGGAGTGGGTGAGCAAGATCTGTTGTCTGTGTTGTTTGGGAACTAACAGGAGCTCTTATTCTTTGCCAGCAGCTGTTGCACACTTGGATATTGATCCATTATGAGGGAATCTGGCTTTAATTAGATACCAGGTTTTCCAGTATTTGTACAGAGTGCTTTGACCCTAGTCCACAGAAAGTTCACAAAGGCAGACTCTCAGGTTGAGTTGCACATTTATTACCTAGTCTTCTGAGAAAGAAATCATTAAAATAATTGGACTAAAAATTTTGTGTGTGCTGAAGCTGAAGCAGTCTTTTCTAAATCAAAATTCAGTGGGGTCAATATAACATGTGTTCAGAAATACACATCTAGGCCTCGATTAGCATTGTGCACCTAAGTACCCTGATGTCTTCCTCGCCTAGTACACATATAGATTTGGTGTACACAGCTCTAAGGGCAGATGCAGAATCCCTTCACTAGACTGAACAAGACTGAAAATAGTAATTCTTTCCCCCAGCCTGAAAATGCCAGCATTGGAAAGGCTTTCCCCATAAGCTTTAATGAGAGACATCACTCATTCTTTCCAACCTCAAAACAGTTTTATGGCAGGAAAAATCTTTTGTTTTCCTTTCTTCTTTTTTAAAATTTCTTTTTTTCTTGGAGGAGGAGGGCCTGGTAGATTTTTGCTTCTAGACTGTATTTTGTGAAAAATAACCCCACAGTAATGTTAAGTAGTTCATATACAATTGATAAGTATCAAAGATATCATCAAAGTTTTCATGTATACCAGTCCATCTGCAACAGAAATTTTTTTCTACATGAAATAATAAAAATTATAGACAGTAGATATATAACTAAAAGTAAGCTAAAGTGGTTTTCCCGTGACATATCAACAAATGAAACATGACAAGAGCACACTTACTAACTTATCAAAACATTTCTCTGTTATTTATTCAATACTGCCTGAAATGATCATGAAAAGTGGCTCAGTGAAAAATGACTGTGTCATTTTATAGAATGCAATCCATGTCCAGGAAATTATATCTGTAAGTCCTGGGCATCTCCCACATATATGTGCAGATGAATAAGGAGAGGGGGAGAAACTAAAAAAAAAAAAGCCCTTACAATAGCTCTTCTTAGCCAGGTCCAGGTGAGTACAAGCCTTGAGCTGCTTTTACAAACCCTTCCTGCCACACCTGAGCAACCATTGCAGCACCTGCAAGACAACGGAGCCAAAGCTCCTTCACTCCACAACATTCTCAAGAAATGCTTGGTGTGTTTCAGCCCCAGTGGCTCAAGAATATGTGGGACTGCTGCTGGTTTTCTGAAGGCTTTGGGGCAGACTCTGTTGCTAGAGCAGGGTGGTAGAATTTCTTCATTCCTGGACTCTGGGGGAGCAAGCATGGTGAAATTCCATCCAGGTCTTGAAATGTGTGATTGATAATATTCTTCTGTAAGGGTGAAAAACACGGGGGTTTTTTATTTAGGTTTTTTCATTGGTTGGTTGATTGTTTAGTCTGGGTTTTTTAATGAATTTTAAAATTATGCACTAATCTGGTTTGGATCCAGATACGACATTGACCTAGAGATACAATAAATGGGGTGGCCTACCACATTGCTTATTGCAACCTTAGAACAACATAATATCTGAATTCTTCCTTTTAGGTTAACTGTTTAGCCTACTTCTAAAGGGATTTCGTTCCTCATTTGGACTTAAAAACCTGTGGGAGATATATAGCAGAGAATCTTCAGCTTCTGGCTAAGCTCATTACAAGGTTTATCTATTTCAACTGATTGTCCTTTATAAAATAGAAATGTAATTTTTAACATTGTCCTGTCTTTGTGGACAGGCCTAGTTCATAAATCAATGTCATTTGCTTAGTTATCTTTAAACATCATCTTTTTCCAAGAGGGGCATGGCAAAAGGATACAAAGTCACTAAAATGTTAAATTACTAGAATGCTATAGAACTTGGATAACTGTGAAGAGAACAACTGGGCTACATGACTGTTTTCTCCCACAGATAAACATTGACAAGATTGTTCCTTTAATTTAGTTGGGCTCATTGAAACATCAAGTCATGTGGGGCCAGCACAATCTTCTTTTTTAGATCATCTTCGTCTCTGCCGTCTCATCTTGTAAACCATGTGGCAGCATCTTGAAAGCAAGTACTGTGTAACTCCAAATGTTTTATTTGTTTCACTGGCGTTTTCTCCCCCTGCATTTGCCTCTCTATGCATTCCTGTGCTTTGGTTGTAGTGCCGCATCATCTGCCCTCGCTCAGCCAAGCAGCTGCCTTGGCCTGGATTGTCCTTGCCCCAGGTGTAAGAAGCTTTTTCCTTCTGGTGTACCAACACAGCCATTTGTTTGGAGGCCTTTTCCCAGGATCGGCTGGCAGGGGGTCAATGAGTGAGTGCTACCATGCTGTCTCCTCTGCCTCCATCCCTTGACATCAAAAAGGTTTTGAGACTGTTCCACAGGACTGTGTTTTACACATAAACCATGGAAACATGGCCTAGATGTTATCTTCTTGAAGTAGGTGTACAACAGTTTGATAAATTGCTCTCAAAAATATGTATCAGTACTTTTCTGCTAGTTCAAAAGGGCATCTCCTGCAGGATCTTTCGTGGGGTAGTCCCTGGCCCAGCTCTACTCAGTGTTTCAGTTCTGATTCGAATGTAGGATTATAGAATACGCTTGCAAATTTTGCAGCTATTGCCAAGCTGGAAAGCTGCAAGCACTGGAGAGGACAGCGCTGGGAGTCAAAATGCTCTTGACAAATTCAAGCAAAGAGGTAATACAGCTTTCTGTCAATTGGCATACCCCTCCTTTGGTTTGGTTTTCATATAGCTAGGGTGCACAAAGAAAGCATTATCAAAATCCAGGTAAAATTCCAAGGCACTTGAGAGGTTAATCGCTGTCAAGTGATTCATGTCCAATACTAAGGTTTTGCAAGGATTTAAAGATATTCGAAAAACTGCTTTAGAGAAATGCTGAGACTACCACAGGAAATGTACCATTTCAAGGCTTCACCAAAATACTTGTAGTTTGGGGGGCTTGTCAGACTTGAAAGCTGCAGCCTGAGAGAACAAGTAGAGAACAGGAGTTGGGAGGTTAAGACTGGATATGGTTATGCCATTTACCCACACTGCTAAACTGAATGCAAATTGGAGGAAGGAAATTGTTGAAAGACAGAATGCCTGTGTTTTAAAAACCAAGATGGAAAATGGGGAATCAAAGAGGAAACAATCTTCATTTTAATCCCATTGTCCAGGCTGACCTCAGTAACAAAAGAAAAAGATACTAGTAGTAAAATAATTAGCTATTTCAAATCAATTATATTTTAATAATCAAGCCACTAGTAATAATGCAAATAAAAATATTTCAAATATATTTTTGTCAGCTTCCTTCTATGATGTTCTCTTTCTCGTTGAAGGAAAGAAGCTTATGCTTCTCACCACCCTGCAATGCAAAGAGAAAGACAACAGAGCTCTGTAATACCCAACCACCTGTTGCAGCGGCTTTAGTGAGCTTTCTCTTCTTGCTCTCAAGAGGGCATCTTTCCCTGCATTATCTCAATTTGCTCTTCAGGCAAATTCAAGCATCATGTTCTTGATGAAATGTTGTTATTTTCAGAAATAAATGAAGCAGGATACATGATTTCCCCTCCTACACCTTTGTTGATGCTTTTATAGAAGGACCTGTGTTCAGAAGCTAATTGCAGCATCCCAGATTGTGCACAAAATAGGCACTGCAACTGCCAGTGGATGCTATTGTAAGGGGAACAGAAAAGGAACAATGCCATACAAATGTCACTTTGGAGCTCTTTTTACGTCTGATTACCACCCCAGGGAAAGAGAGCTGACTTGTTTGCCACAAAGGGAATTTAACGGCCTTGCATGACACCCTGGGAAGGGATGTCTAGGTGAAAGGCATGTTGCAATAAACAGGGTATATTGGGTAACAGCTAAGGAAGGAAAGAAAGAGCAAAAACCAATCTGCCATGTGGATTTGACCCCTTTTTGAACTTTCACACAACTTTATGTGCTGTTTCACTTAGGATGACAAACTGATAATAGAAACAGAAATGTCTTCGATTTCTTCATGTGTTAGTACACCAAGTGTCTGTTTCCTGAAGACAGCAGGAGTCAAACAAAAGGGCATCATTTCACTGTTAGCAGCACAGTCTTTTTCAGCTGGTGTTTGCTCTTAGGTTTTCCTTAGGGAAATCCCCTGGTCTCCTTGTTATCTCTTTGGTCAAATTATCTGGTCTTTCTGCCTTTCTTCCCCAGATATGCACACTTCTGTGCAAGGCAACCAAGCAGTTTGAGCCAGATTTACAACATGTTGTTGATTTCATCATAATACACCTCTCAGCACTGGAAGGTTTTATGTTGTATAAACAGTAGTTTATCCTCTGGCTCCATGCTACAGTGGAGTACAGTTGCAGTTTTGACTGAGAACAAAAAAGTTTGGGCTGCTGAACTATCACCATTGTTACCTGAAATGACTCCAGGATTTCACTTCTGCTATACTGGCCAGTGGTGGCCTAACAAAACTACAGCCTATGGTGACACAGTTACATGCTGAAATGGAAAATATTTACCTTGTCTATTCATTCATTGGAAGCAAACTCTTTCTAATGCATGTTTTCCCAACACCTGCATGTGGCACATCTCCAGCTTGCCAATTTGCCTGATGTACTTTGCTGATATCAGCTAGGCTCTGTGTTTGTCCCACACATTTTACAGTAAGTTCTGGCAAGCATTTTAGCTACCAAATCAGATCAAAATAACTGGTGTTGTTAACAAGCCTCTGAAGGTAAAATATGGGTTTTATAATGACTAAAATATATCTCTCCTTTCAATACCTTTGAGGTGCATTTGAACATCTGTTTTGTTGCTGGTATTAGAATATCATCAAGCTGCACAAGCTAAAGTGATCCTGTATGTGGCACCTAAAGCAGTTCAGGACAGGAGTTTAGCAGAAGTCAAAGTGATCAGACATTGCTGTGACTGGCCAGGGTGCTGAGAGTTAAATTACACTTACACCAGCAATCAATTCAGCACACTTTCTGCACCTGAACAAGTGAAGTTAATCTCTGACTGTTAGTCATTAGAAAGAAATATCCTTTGGTGCGAGTGTGAGGCACCTTGTACAATATCTGGAGTTGTGATTCTAGTCTAGCTCGATCCCTTGAGGAGGTTGATCATGCAGACAAAGTTCTCAATCATAAATATCTCCCTTTGAGTCAGGAAGGAGCAGGTGAAATAGATACGCAAAAAAAGAGATGAGTATTTTGTTTCAGGGGCCTCTAGTGGCAGAACATGGATAGACCCCGTTCAGGCATGCTGGGCATTCTACACAGTTACATAGCCCATTCAGCTTGAACTCCCACCAATGAAGGAGGAAAGTAATCATTGCAACTCCGTGGAAACCCAAGGACTGAAGTAATAGTAGCCCTGAGCTTGAAGAGATGAGACATAATTCCATAAGACCTTGTACAGATACCAGTTGCTCATATGGGTAACATAGCTTGGACTACAGGTATGTAAAGCAAATCCCTTCTATGTGGAACAGAAATTGTGATTAATTAAGTGAGAATGCGGTCCCAGTATGGGAAAATACAGAATAAATTCATAAATATAGATAAATAGATATTTTTAAAAGTCATTTAGGAAAACACACTCAAGTAGTGTTTTCCACTCTGCTTTAGTTAGACTCTCCTGTCATTCTCCTTTCCAACTATTGCAGAATATCTGGCAGCACTTAAGAGTGCTCCTTTATTTGATGGTCACTTCTGGATGACAGATTTTACTTCAGTAATGTGCATTATGGTGTTCAAAAGCAATACAGGTTAGTGGCGAGATCTATATGATAACGAGCAGTACCAGGAGGGAAGAGACAGCGAGGTAACAAGCTGACATTATACCTCTCTGCAGTGCATCTTGTCAGGTGTCTCCTCTGTTTGTTTCCAGTTTATATCTGCTTGGATCTGTGTCTCATGAATCAAGTTACAAAACATTAACCTCCAAAGAGGTTTGTCTGGTTAAATGTACAGTGCATCATGTACAGCACATGACTGCACACTAGCACTTGTTTGTCAGCCTTTGGAGTTTGAAAAGCTTTTTCTTTCTCAGTGTTTATTTGCTAATTTTCCTAAGGGTGGCATTTGACATTTAAACGATCATTATCTAGCTCTTGCTTGCCTGAATTTTACTTCAGCTGGGAGACAAATGCCAATAAATATCTTAAATGCAGTCTTCTATTCCATTGCCTAGGACTTTATTAATGTATTTTCACCCACATTACTTAAAACAAGCTGAAACACACAGAATATCCCCTATCCTTTACATAAGTCTGGCCACATGTTTTATGGACAAAGTCCTGGCTTGACTGAAGTGGAGGTTTTGCTGTTGGCTTAATCACAAGTTGGTATCACCTCAGATCCTCAGATCAGGATATGTTGTCTCTTCTTGTTTTTTCTTTACTGGATTTTAAGGTAAATAGAGTTATGTTTATGCCTCTCAATGAGGTTAAACTCCCTCTCTTTTTACTATATGTAAGATTGCAAGAGAAAAATCTGTGGAAGACACAAAAGGAAAAGGAGGGGGCAGAAGGTAAGAATAAGATCCTGAGATAAGGAGCAGGATAAAATGTTCTGCAAATCTATTATATGCAGTCATTAAGGCATGATAAAAGTCTGACATTTCACTTCATCAAGGATAATGAAGACTGGCCTTTCTACATAGATTCGTGGCACTAATGCCAGAGGGGTTATTAGGTCTGACTTGTGCGATACAAGTCCTTAAATTATGCCCATTTACACTTCTGTTGAGCTCAGTAACTTGTGTTTTATTGTTGTCATCCAGAAAGACATCTAGTCCTGATGTGATGACCTCCAGAGACAGAAAATCCACTGATAGCCTTGGGAGCTTAATCACATTTGCTGTTGCAATAGATACATGTTTTCACTTGAACACGCCTACTCTCTGTTTTCAACCATTGTTTTTTGTTGTAACTTTTCACTGACAGAATAAAAGGCATTTTGTTTCTTCTTGGCGCCCTGGCCCCTATGACTCAAAAAGTGTGTTCACTTTTCACATTGCAATAGAAGGCTGGAGTATTTCTGCTTGTATTACCATCCTGATGAAGTCAAATACTGAGATGGAGGTATCACTGCACCAGCCTCAGTATGACCAAGAAAGAGATAAACTGGGATCCAAAACTGGCTGTCCCTGTATGCAGAGCTTCAGTTTGGCCTCCTTGTAGAAAATCTGTTCTAATACAAATATGCCATCTAGTCAAATATCATGATGGTTTCAGAACATTCAAAGATGTTGTTAGATTTTCAAAGTCAGAACATTTTGTGACAGGCTCTGTAACTGTCTGGCTCAGGTGTGAAAAGCCCACAGCCCATAAAACGGAATTTGAGTCTGGAACTTTATTGCAGTGGACACATGGAAGCAAATTTTCTATTCCTTGTTATTATCATATAATACTGAGGATTATACAGACTGATACTTTAAATTACACTAAAAAGTCTTATTTTGAACAGATTTGCCTTATTTTCTATACCTGATTTAGTTTGGCACTCTGGGTAGCAAAGGCCATTCTCTGAGGTAAAGTTTTGGTTGGAGCTCATCTCTGTTTCCATAGGAATAGTAACTTGTTTCAAAGCATTTTTTTGTGATATTTAAAGAGAAAAGGAGAGAGGTTATTTCAGTTTGCTTGACAGAATTAATTTATGTGAGCAATATGTTATATTAATGCATGAACACCCACGCCAGGCACTGTAAATGGCTGCCCAGGTCTTGTAGCCTTTCACCTGGAACACTTACCCAGTTTTCTGTGACAGAGAGGAAAATATATCTTCTGGACCTTCCCAAATCATGGCCCTAATCCCTTTAGTAGCCATTTGCTTTTGCAAGTAATTTCCAATTTTGGGAGACTGTAAAAAGCAAACAGAAGGGCATATTTTGTTTCTGACAGCAAATTCTTGGCAGTTCAGTGGAAGACGTGTGGCAGTTTCAGATCTAAGAACTTCCCTCTGTAGCAGCCATGCCTGGCTCTGTACAAGGGGGTACATGACACAGTAAGGGCAGAACACAGAGGAATAACCACAGCCTGGATTGTGTCTGAAGGTATGCTCATGAGAGGGCAGGACGAGGGAAGAAGGGCAAGTGATACAGAAGAAATCGTGGGCTAAGTGGGACGATGGAGCACAGAAGTCTGCGACTTAATACGTTTTCACCAGCATGTCAATTAGACCTGACTCTGAGTAGATTTAATTGTTTTCTGAAGGCAGACAGCCTGCCAATAGTTCTGAGCTGGTTTAAGAGTAGTAAAAATGCTTGAAGCCATTAGACATCTTGTTTGTGAGGCCCCTATCATCAGCCGTGCAGCTGTGCTCATGGTGACACCAGCACATAGTCAATATATATTTACTTTTGGTCATGCCAGGCAGAATTCGTTCAAGCACAAATCCAAGAAATCCTCTAAAGATTTCCAGGGCTAGGTAGGCAGTTAGGTACATGCAAAGCCTCCATAAAGGAATCAGTGAGAAATCTAAAGAGGAAAACCTTGTGTTTATTTTTCCAGGTATTTCAAACTGAACACATACCATGCTGCTTTGTAGATATGAGTTCACTAAAATCCAGGATTCATAAAAAGTTACAATTTTCTTAAATAATCAAGTAGTTAGAGAGGTTTTTCTTGTCCATGCTTTTATCTCCTGCTGAACTCCCCTCTTCACCATATGCTGAAACATCTTTCTTGACCTCTCTCCATGTCCCTGCTTTCCCCTCCCACTGCCTCTGTCCCTGCTCTCACTCAGCCCTGCCACCTCTCTGCACTGAACTCATCATGTGCCCAGCCCCTCCCTGCTCCCTCTGAAAACCCATCTGTGCTGTGAAACTCCCCACCTACATCGACCACATATTGCTGTCTGGATCCCACTCTCTCCTTGTTTTCTATCAGTTTAAATCTGTTGACTTCAGAGGTGTTGCCTCTCCCCTTGCAGCTTTCAGCAAGACTCAGAACCACTGCATCTGCCCAGGCTGTTCAAGGATAAAGTCTTCTTGGGGAACAAGAGGCTCCTGCTGTTTGCTCACAAAACAAAGCATCCTCTGCACTTACAGCTGTGTGTTAACAATATTTCCAGGTTGAACTGGAGCTTCTTCCCAGGAAAACTGTCCTGCTCTCAAACTCTTCTGCCTCTGTAAGGCAGGGAAAAGGCATTTGGCAAAACCTTTTCCCATCGATGCTGGGAATTGTTGGTGAGGCTTAGGGGAGGCTTCTTCTGGAGGTTGCTTCTGCACTGTGCCGAACCCTCAGCCCTTGCCCAGGGAAGCCTATTCCATGCATACTGCTCAGCACATCCTCAAGAGGCTTTCCGTTTTGCCTAGCAACTTTCAAGAACATGCCAGAGGAGAGATGGTTTTCATATTTCTAAAGCCTGAAGAATGTGTATCTAACAACTTTGTATTTATAGATGTGTTACTAATTCCAGATTTTGGTGCAGTTCATAAGCACCAAAGCCACTTTGTAACAAGTGGCAATCTTTGTTATTGACTGAAATACTGGGATGTGTCTGTAGCAGAGGTCAGATCTTTTGCTGTCATTCCTGTGCCTTCTCAGATTGTCCTTCCCTCCCTCCCAGTGAAACCACCTCACCAGTGGTGGATGGAAAGGTACTTCAGAGAAGGAAATACCTTCTGGAGGGCTACAGATCCCTTGTGCTCAGCACAGCCATTACCCTGGGACTTGGTGGATACTTACAAGAATTGCATGAAGTTGTCTATTTAGAGTGTTGACGTTCACTATTCAAACCCACAGCATCTAAAAACAAGTATCACTTTTCCCAGAGACACCTGCATGATGATTTCTATGTGGGAAGAAACAGACACAGTGAAAGGGAAGTGAAAGATTTTGCCCGAAATGGCATCTTACAGAATCAGATCTCTGCAGTGACAAATGTGCACTGAACAGAGCCAGATTTCACATTTTCTAAATGTGTTCTCAGGCATCTTTGTCATGATTGGAAACACCACAGCTGAAGCTGTCCATCGATTCTGCAGGTTTGTCAGCTCCAAATGTTTTAGATGGCTGGGCACTGAGGTCTCTGTTTACCCTGATTTCTCTATTTGCTGCTTACCTGGGCAGATTTCTGTGCCTCCATGAATTGGCATTGATTTTCCTGGGAGTGAAATGTCATTACTGCAGCAGGCTGTGTACATCAGGTATATTGGAGAGCCGGATCATTAGGGCTCTGTATAATTAGCAGTGCTACTAATGTACCCTGTGATACTTTCTTCTCCAGGGGTTGGCCCTGATTATTTGAGTTAGCAACTTCGCCATCTCCTAACTCTGCACTGGGGTCTCACACAACCTCCAGTGTGTTTATCCTCACACAGCTGAGGTGTGGGAGCGAGCATAGTACAAGCTGTTCCTAGGTCAGATGTTGGAGGAGCCTGCACAAAATCAGGAAGTCTGTGGATGAACAAGGAATTGACCCCAGGTCTTAAGTGCCTATGGCTGAAATGGATTGTGAGACAGGACCACCTCATAGGTGAAGAAAACCAGGATACAGTCTGATGGAGTATGAGATTTTTGTAAGGTGAACAGAGAGTTTTGCACCTGTATAGATCTGATCTTAGTCCTTACCTAAAATTGTCCTCAAAAAGACTGAGTCATTTTGGTGTCATGCAACTGTGTATTGTGATGGGGTTGCTCTGTACTCACAAATTCAGTAAATTTATGCCTGGAATATATGTATATTTTACTTTTAAATAACAATCACAGTCTTCTTGTTGAACCCCATCTATTACCTCTATCCTTCTTTTCCCTCATGTTCAGTCAGGCAGGCATTGCTTTAATCCTGTAATAATGGCATCCGATCATACACATCTGTTGGTTTCTATGCAATAATCTAATTACCTACAATTTAAAAAAATCCCATCCCAATTCATGTATTTTGTAAAGCTTTCTCTTTTTCGAAGTTTCCTGGTGAGATACTTTCTGTTCAAATGGAGATTTACATCACATATCATATGAAAATTCCATTTATAGTTAGCTTTCAAGAGTTAACAAATTCCAATAACAGTTAATTTCATTAGCAGTTCCTGTCACACAGCCATGATGAAGCACCCAAACTCAATGCTTATCAAGCCATTGCAATTGGGAGTTCCCATACTCTAGCACCTTACAATCCTGATCCTTAGTTGATTTGAAGCTGTGGATCTGAATTGCATGTCAGGCAGGGGCCTGGGTACACATTAGCATCTTCTAGGGCACCTTTGAACTGAAACCTGTGCATGTGGGCAGGAAGGGAGCTGTGGTGTGCTCCCATAGGTCTTCTCATCTGTGTGATTGGGGGACCAGCACCCTGAAGGACACCATGAAGCCCCTCTGCCCTGCAGTTGAGGTTCAGCCATGGCACGCACACTAGGACTGCTCTGCACATAGAAATAGTCACTATCTGGAGCTCTTCACTTCCCTGAAGTCTAAGTAGGTGCAGCTTTGCATCTTCCCTTGGGCTCTCTGGCAGAGGGTGTTGCCCACCTGTATTCCCCAGCCACAAGGGTAGGGACTGGTTTCCTAGAGCTGCACCTTTGCCTGGTGGCTTCTCAAGTGCAGAGCTCCCCATTTCCAGCTTTCAATGAAACTCAAAGCAAACAAATCGGATTCAAAACCAATCTCTCTTAGTTTTAGTCAGCACAAGACATTTGCATACTTGGTGGGATTTAAGATATGCATCTGTCCTTCTGCCTTGCAGTGGCTTTATTACCATCCCTCAGTGCTGTTTGAGCTCAGACACCTGTAGGATTTGCAGTTCTGCAGAGCCCCATATCAAAACCAAGCCATCTCTTCTTTTTACACAGGCAGCTTGCTGTTCCCTTGGTTGGCTCCATTGCAGCACAGTAGCATCCTAGCACGAAGGAACAATCCTCTGCCCTTCTCTGCTGAGCAGTCTGCCAGCTCTCTCCAGGACATGTAGGGCTTTAGAGACACACCAAGAGCCTGCGCTTTCTCTCTTTTCTGCAGGAGCCCAGCACTCTCCAGGCAGCTCTCTCCCACAGAGGAGCTGGAGAAAAGTGACGGCCTTTATCAGATGGTCATCACACAGCCTCCAGCTTAGTGCTCCTCTGCAACTAGATTTCACCAAATGCACATTAACCAATTACCCAAATTGGCACATTAATCAATTGTCATTAACTGATACAGGATCTAGCAAATGAATAAGCTCCTTATTGGTCATCTTCAACCCTTTGTATTAGTGTGGTTGTAGCTATCTGTGACATGTACTAAGCAACATGCTTATGCTGACTTCTATTTTTTATAAGCTCTTCATAAGCCACTTATAAATAGAAGCTTAATATGAAGTGTGACAGATCTCTAATCTTTAGTCTCTCCTTAGCCCTCCAAGCACTTCCTTTTTGGAAATACAGAACATATCCAGTATGCCCTAGATATTCTCCATTCTTGCTGATGACTTTAGCTCTCAGCCATTGATTCTTTCCACTTCTTAATCAGTGTAAATAGATCAGTGCTGCAACTGTCTTTTTATTTAAAATTTTAAATAAAAGACAAAATAAGATCAAAGGGACAGGGAAGGGGTGATGAACAGAAAATACGTTTTGCTGCTCATGTGATGCTATGAGGCAGAGGGTCAGTGTAATGCAGACATAAAAAAAATCTGCATTCCTTCTCCATTGCAATAAAGAGGATTGGAGTGAATTATCTAATGGAAGGTACAAACTCTGAGAAAATACTGTATAGCATTTATGTAGTGTCAGTACTTTGTGACATTCCCTTTCACCAAAGGCCATGTGTGTAATGGTGCCCTTGTCACCACTGGGCAAACACTGTGCCACAAAATGCCTGCTTTAGGTTGCACAGCAAATTAGTGCCAAAATGGGGGATGGAACACTAATATCCTGGTACCAGGAAATGTTTAGGACTCTATACTGAGTTTGTTTGTTTGTTTGTTTACTTCTGTGGGGGAAAAGCCTGTGCATCAAAGTCTCAGGTGGTATGGAAAATTTAGAACTAATACCTCTTCATTTCAGCATTGTTGAGTCCAATCCCTCCAGCATCCACTGTTTTTTACTTTGACTTTAAAAGAAGTAAAGCTCTGTAGTTACTTTTCACCCTTTCCTTACATTCAGCTATGATCACTATAATAGTGAATGTTTCCAGGCAATTAATATATTGATATGCACTCACAGATAAGCACGCCTACTATGCTTCACACAAAAAGGAGAACACCTGATGTAGGGAACATCAGGTGCAGAATTCGCAGGATTTAAAGCACAGCCAAAGCTAATGGCTGCAAATTGTAGCCTAACCTAACACTTTCCCAGTCACAGATTCCTCCCCCTTTTTTTTCCTCCCTAAAACTTTTGCTGTTGCGTCACTGATAAATAACAGCCCTTTGCTTGGTAATATATCCCTTTTGTATTTAAGGTTTTGCCTTCCTACTCATTAAACCTCTCCTCATCAGCATTACTTCTACTTTTCAGAAACATATATTCAGTATTATAGGCTAGGAGTTCTTTTGTTTTCCCCCCATTGATGTAAAACCCTGGGGGATTTAAGTATCTACTTGATAGGCTCACACAATCTTAATCAGCCTATAATGGAGCTAATGGCTGTTTGTCATCCTTGGAGATATAAATTTCCTGGTGATGTCTACTGCAGTCAGTACATGAAGTATGCTCTGACTGCCAGCAAGGTCTAATAACCAGGAGAAGGGCAGCCAGCTTCATTACCAAGCCTGAGACCGTACCGGCTGCTTTTCTGGGGAACTGTGGCTTTTAAATACCGAGAGGGAATAATGGATAATACCGGTAAGTGAAAGAAAACAGATCTTCGTTCTTAGTGGAGCTACGGGGTTCGTTTGTATCCTCTGTCACTTGCTGCAGGAGACGTGTTTCTTTAGCCTTTGTGGCTTCTTCCTTTTAAATGTCCTTTATTAAAGCAAGTTTTTATGTCTAAAATGTGACACACTTAAGTTGTTAACCCTTTAACAGTCTGTTTTTTCTGCTCTGAGTCTGTTTCCTGGAAATGTGAACCTAAACTGTAATGTAGGATCTGCCTTTTTAAGGTATTCAGTATTATTTTGGAAGCTATATGCAGGAAATGTGGCAGGAAGGGAAAATGTGTGTACTTCAGAGAGAAATATCTCTCACAGTTTGAAATAGGTGTGGATAGGTAACTAATAAAGCTAACAAAAAGTAGATAATGGTTAGCTCCCATCTGTCTTATTTTAAGCTGCCTCTATTTTCTCTGTATAATGCCTTACTCTCTTTCA
This sequence comes from Edolisoma coerulescens, assembly GCA_013397115.1. Classification (NCBI taxonomy): domain Eukaryota; kingdom Metazoa; phylum Chordata; class Aves; order Passeriformes; family Campephagidae; genus Edolisoma; species Edolisoma coerulescens. Next base: position 252,429 of record VWZW01001325.1, on the reverse strand, counting down.
TATTTAGTACATAAAATACTGAATATATTTGCACTTTTTATTTTCTTTGATGTTCCAACTTTAGATCATGCATTTTCATCCCAAATAATGCACTTCACAGTTTCTAAGGAGGCGCACACATCATTACATCGGTGATGAAATGCATTATTTGCATTTCCCTTTTTCATTGCCTTGTATCACAAGGCAGAGCAAAAAGAGCTTTTTGGGACAGATACTTGCATGCTGCTTTGACTGCTGTGAAACTTGAACATGTCGAGATCTCATGGATTTATTGGTACTAGTGCAATACATATTAGGAGACACAATCTGCAGTAGATTCGGTGCCCTTTGAAACCTGCTCAGATCATCAGATTTGTCTAATGTTGACCTTAAAAGTGATGATCCCCTCTACAGTGTGTGGCAAAGGTTATTCTACAGGAGGTTTCAGTGATTTTCAGGGGGTTGTGGGTGTTTTGGTTTGATTTTTCTTATAGTAGAAGCAAAACTCTTGCTTATGTTTGCTAAGATGTCCAGGTCATTCTCATCTCACATGTATTGATATCAGCTTCTGTCACAAACAAATAAAAGGGTCTTGCTGCCTTTATTTCTATAAAGTCCAAGACCAACAAAAAAAAATATTTCTAGAATTCAAAATGTGACATCATGGAAAATTACATTGCCAGCATCTAAAAAACCTGACATGGTCCTAGTAAAATGTTCATTTTTGGAAATAAATAAGATTAGCAATACTCTTTGCACTTGGTGCTTTGGCTAGCTTTTAAGAAGCCTTAACATAATAAATGATAATGACTTGTGTTTGATATCGCATGACGAGGCAGAATTTTCTGCTGGAGGAGAAGGATTCCTGCTCTCCGACACAGAATGCCTGTGGGCAAGAGATACCCTGGCAGGCAGAGCTGCTAATTCCTCCAGGTTTTTACACTCTTCAGCATCAACAACTAGTACTATTGAAGTCTTGACAGAGATACCACTTTAATCCAGATATAAGAATCTGTTCTGGAATGAGTCACATTTATTTTAAAGGCTAGTTTTTGGGGGATTCAGAGGGAAGCTAGTGTCTGAAAACTCTAGAAACAGATTTTCCCCACTGTGGGGTTTTTTTTGGTTTTTTGTTTGTTTGTTCTGGGGTTTTTTCTTTTGTTTTTTGGGGGGGTTTCTTTGTTTGTTTTTTGCTTTGGTTTTTTTTCATTCGGTGTTTGTTGTTCTAAGGAAGATTCTAGTTTGGTTACTGTCTGCAAAAAGTTAAAATAAGTAAGGCTTGATGTCTGCACAACTCGCCAACTATTCTCAAAGCTTCTTATAACATTAGTTTGCTGAATAACTCCAGATATTTTTTTTTTCTCATGCAGAAACAGTGATTGATGCTTTCCATTTTTATAAAACAACGTTTATACCATTGAAATTGATTAAAATAACCCTTTCAGACAATAATTAAAACCTAGTTGTAAAAGAGAAAAAAAAAAGCCCCAAACCACCCCAACAACAGATGAAACTAAGCCATATTGAAGACATCATGGCAGACAGTAAGGCTGTGATCCAGTTTCTTCTGTGGCTACCAGTGATCTTCCTGCTGCCTGTGGTCTGCTTGCTCCAAGCCCCCAGTGGGCTTCAGCCTCACATATGGCATGGACAATCTCCTTTCTCCAGGCAGCTCTTCTAAGAGTCCAGCCACTTCCATACTTTGAGCGGGTTAGGGAATACATCCATTTCCAAAGAGCCTACAGGGTGCTGGGTAAACACAGCCAGATCTGTAGAGGAATGTTTAGGTATCATGATCCCTAACTGGGATGCCAGCATGGGGACTGTCCAGCTGAATACCTCTGTATATCTGGCCTGTCCCTCTGACTTCTGCAGGGATGGAGAGCACCTTTGAAAACCCTTGCAGTGTCATCTGGGCACTTATGAGATCAGAGAGCAGCAGGATTATTTTCATCCCTAAGCCCAACTGCCTGATTGATTTGTTCTTCAGCAGTCCGCCAATTGAACTGTAAACACACTGATGTATATAAACTGGATACCTGCCCAAATTCTTCCTGGAGAGATGCTATTTCTGGCAACACAGAACTGCAGAATATTAGCAAAGCTGCGTGTTTTAGCTACTGAGTGTTAGAAATAACAATTTTGTATCAGTGTCAGTGAATCAGGCCTCTGCTATTAAACTCATCATGCTGCCGAAGAGACTTTCAAAGTCAGACCATGGATAATCGTTGGGCAAAACTCCATCTTCTGCTCCACATAACAGAAATATCTCTGTAATTCGTCACTCTTCTCCTCTTCCATCATTAAAATTATTTTCTGGCCAAAACTGTCATTTAAAAAGATCAGTGGTGCTAATAGGTCACCTGTGTACACTTTAAGCTGTTACGGTTGATGCCATTTTGTGAAGTTTAGAAACAATGTTTTCAATTTTGAAGTCCTTTCCTTTAGTGTTAGATTGCTTTTATTTTTATTCTGTGTACTGAGACAGCTCCACAAAATTGTTGTCTTGTGTGTTCTTTTAAAAGCCTTTCCTGGAACAACAATAAAATATTCATCCATGTAAGGCACAACAGGACAGTTCTAGTTGTATTTTTTGCCTATTTTGGCATCAGCTGTTTGTGACAGGCTGTCTGCAGGTATTCAGCTGCAAGGCTGCCTGCTGCTCTGGGCAGGGGAGGGCAGCCAGCAGCCCCTGCCTGCCTCCACTGGCAGGTCCTGGGCTCTGGCTTTGCTGCACACATCTACTTTGGGCCAAATGCATCAAGCCTGGAGAAAGCAGTGATGTAACAAAACTCTTTTTTAAAAAACTAGGAAGGTCTGGAAAATAACTTGTGTGGAGAAAAAAAACCGAATATAAAAGCAGCAAGAAACTTGCAGTAGCAGGAAGAAAGAAGCTGCGGAAACAGAAGCGCTCCCAAGTGATGCTTTTTGGGGAGGATTTCCTGTAAGAAGTGAGCTCAGCAGCATCCCTTCCCCCAGAGCTCCCAGTCAGTTGTGTTGTGCTCAGACAGGCATCTCACCTTAAAACAGACAAGTCTTATACACTTGATCTTACCAAGGAGAATGCCCATGTGATGTGCCAAAGGCTTGGGGGAAGGATCTCCTGGGGGTGAAAGGCACCATAGTGAGGTCCTGTGTCATGCATAACAAAACCAGAAGTGCACAGAACCAGGAGGCCTTATTTCATGTTTCTTGGGGATTTATATGACTTCTTTGCACTTGGAATATTATTTTAGCAGTAATGAGCTAGCTGTGGTTAATTGTTACCGTGAATTATGTAGGTTCTGCCGCTGTGGCTGCAGGCTATGCCTTCAAGTAAAAAATGTGTTTTAAAGAGACTGGAGGTCTTGTCTGTTGTATCTCCTATCTCTGAGGAATATCCAGTAGCAACATCAAACTTTATATCTGGCCTATAGTGAAACTTAGAGCTTTCCGTTGAGGTGAGACTTTAACTTGAAGCCTGAAATGCTGTGGGATGGGGAGAATAGCAAGTGGCCAGTTTAGCCTTCTGCATGACATCATGCGTTCACAGGAAGGGTAAGAGACACGGGAAACTGTTTGCGGATGGAAATTCCCTTGCTTTTGAAGTAACTGGTCATTTTTGTCTTTCCGTAAGTCAATAGGACTTACTTAGCATTCTTTAAATATAAGACTGCTGGGATTGAATACTGGTTGAGGATTTGACCTTACAGATGTCTTGTTATGTCTTACCTGGTTTTGAGGCAAACAGGGTGCATCTTTCTAAAACACAGAGGAGAAAAACAAACAACAGCGAGAAGAACAAAACTGGGAGGTGGACTTCAGAGTATGATCCCAATTTCTCATCAATTCATAGTGTTCAAAAACCTCTAACATAGCTGAGGTGATCTGTGTGCAGAGTTACAGATAACAATGCAGATAACAATCTCAGTGTGTTGTAAGGTTAATTTGTTGCCCATAAAGGGCTTTGAAATCCTTCAGCCATCTAAGGCTTAAGCTCATCTGAATTGTCCCTATGAATTTGGAAATTCATTAACACAAAACCACTTGCAATGGAGACAGTGGCAATGTCACCACAGGTTTTTGAGCCCTTGAGAGAATTCCAAACTCCAGCAGCAAAATCAGTCGCGTCCTTTGGCAGCTTCTGGTTTGATCTTTGATGGTACTTTGTCCATGTTCTCCCCAAGTGCAAAGGTGTTTTAAGAGGGGCAAGAGCACCTCCTTTCTCTGTCCCACTCTTATGTATATGTAAATGTGGCTCTCCATGATGCCATGTTGTCTTTTATTGGGTCCATATGCCGTGTTCAATAGACCACAAAACGGTTTGCTCATGAACAATAAAATACAAAGCAATAAGCAACTCTTTTATACTACATTGTGTATTCTAATTTATCTCCTATTTCTCCTATTTGCACCCATGGCCTTGGTTGAAGTGAACACTCTAGTGTATCACAGGTCACTGTCTGCTAGAAAGTTGAATTTCTTTTTGTTGTAATTTTAGAATAATATTCATGGCTTATGCCCCTTTACCCAGCAGTTAGAACACTGTGCTTATAAATCCATGACCTCGGAAAACATCTTTGTGAGGATTAAACTTCCTTGTGATGCTGCTGCTCCCCATGTTATTTTCGAGTCTGTATACACATAGCCCAGAATGACTATTTGGGAACTTGCACTAGAAGTAGCCAAATACCGTGTAGCACTAAAATGATAAAGCATCTTCTAATGTGGAGATCGTCCACCCACCCTGCTTCAAATGGCTCTCTTTAGCTAGAAACACTCTGGTTCCACTGTGCTGACACACACTCATGATATTTTAAGCAATGATTCCAGTTGCTGCAGTGTTTCTTAGAGAGAAGCACCATGAACTCTAGCTGGTTTGGAGAGATGGTATAACACTAATTTTACTTACTAATAATTTCTGATTCTTTTTTTCTGGTAACAGCTGGCAAGCATACAACCATTGGGTGCCGAATTCATGCCTTATGTTTACATCTGCTGGTTGTGTGGCGTTTTTTGGCCAGCTGCCTTCAGATCCCTGTTCTGCACTCTGGGTCATCACTGCCAACTATGGTGCAGAAGCAAGTGTAGTGTACGGAAGTAGTAATCCAAGTTTGAAAGGCAGCACTTCTCCATACACTTCTAGCAAGGATGAAACCAAAATTGCGGGAGCCAACTATTTTGACAGTACAAGAAATCAGTCCAGAGAAGGAAAGGTTTTATTAAAAGGCACTGGCACAAATCATTCCAAGAAAACCAGCTTACGTTCCAGGGGCTATGAACGCCCCAAACTGAGGGGGCTGGAAGTGAGTGGCAAGGGGGAAAGCAAGACTGGATGACCAAAGAGCAGGTGGCTGATAATAAGGATCTAGTCTGCTGCTGTTTCATCATCATTCATTGTCTCTAACAGTGAGTCTTTTATGAAATGTGATACTTAATTGTCGAGGTGACTTGCAGGGGTATTTCTTTGGGCTCAAAAAGTAGACTGGATGGAATTTTACCAAAAAATCCTCCCTTTCTCTATTTTTCCCCCCTTACTATTTAAGCATTATTATTATTCCCTTGCTATTTAAGCATTTTTTTATATTTTCACATAAAACGTTTACGAGATTTCTTCCTGAAGTATAATTGGAAAATATAAGTAGCTTAGGACTCTAAGAATACCTAGCAACATTCTCCCAGCAGACAGGAGTAAATCCTGAATAAAACTGCTGAGTTTGTCTCTAATTGCTCTCACTGGCAAGTGGGGCCCAGCAGTCCCTGGGTGAGCATGCAGGCCCCGAGGCCAAAGTGAATGTCCCCAGCTGGTGCCCTGTGGAGAGTCAGGGTGTTGGAGAAGACTGGGCAACTGGATTTGTTATCCTACACCCATGGAGCTGTGTGTGCCTGACTCTGGGCACAGCTCAACGCTAGAAGGGATGTCCCAGCCGCTGCTGGAGATGCAAGAAGAAGGAGGTAGCCGTATTCATTTGAACAAATCTATCACCTTTACTGCAGATACTGGGAGACTGAGGCTACTGTGGTTTGTATTGATACCTGTGCAGAGGCATCCTCTCCAAGCACCTCGCGGAGGCAATGGTACCAGCAGAAGGACTTCTTGCAAAGAAGACAAGAAGGGGTGAATTATCTGCTTTTCTCCCAGAGAAGACAAACTTAACCCAGACTTGTCAGCAATGAGGTATTGAGTTGCTGGAAGCATATGGCTCAAATAGTAGACTTGAGTGAAGAATTAGGTCCCTCTTAACATCCAATTTTCAAATAAAGCAAAAGGCTAGGAGAAAATGAATTGGCCAGGGCCAAATATTTGTTTAATCTTAGTTTGCTCCGCAACACCGTTCCTGTAAAGTAACTATCAGAGATTGCTTATTTTACAACTTATTGTATAGGAAATTCCCTTTGAATGTATTTCTGAAAAGCAACAGAATATTTCATGACAATGCTAAAGGCAACCCTATGTCTCTGTAGAGAGGCAGACACGGTAGGAGACAATCTCAGAAACAATTTTTTCACCCATGGCTTGACCATTGCTAGAAGGCATGCACGATGTAGTTCCAACACAGATATGACAGCAGCTGGTATTTCCACAGGAGACAAAGTTGTGATTGATTCGTCCTAGCTCCAGCTCCTGCTGACTCACAAGTCCCTTCTGTCTTTCTCACTGGGACTTGAGTCAGTCCAAAAAACAAGGGGTATTTCATTATGGAGGCTTGCCTGGAAACCATGTGGAGAGATGAACTGAAAATATGGCGATCTCAGGCATAAAATTTGTGCTGCTGGGAGCTGTTTATTGACATTTAAATCATAGTTCAGCAAGACTTTGCTATGGCCTTACCATCAGGGAAAATGGTTTGTTGATGGAGGAAGCCTATGGAGTTCACAAGTATGGTTCTATCACAGAAACAGGCTATATATTTTAGCTGCTTTTTTTGTAGCTGCAGTTTTTGTATGTCTCCTTTTTCTTCTCTTTTCTGTTTCTGTTTTTATTGTTTAATATTACTAAAATAGCTAACATGACACATTATTCTGGTTTAATTTCAAGTGAAATTTGGCAACTTCTACTGGTGAGATAAGGTTTAATTGCTCTTGGCATTTTAAAAAGAAATGCAAATGACAAAGATATTAAACTGACAAATTATGACAGCTCACATAACACTTTTTACAATGGATTTTTTCCATGCATTTTTAATACCCAGAATAGTCAGCCTTAATACTACCATATTTACAATAAATCATTATTCTAATGGAGACATTTTGCTTTGTCAGGCAATACACGATCAGCAGTTTTCAATAAAGAATCTGAAAACTGTTTAACATTAATTCTGTGACACAAACTCATAAAAGCCAGACAATTTATAAATGGGGCCAATATGCTGCCCTTAAATTGGGATATTAAGGAATAATTAGAGCACAGTAAGGGCAGGTTGCCAAACATAACTTTTAAGTTCCCCAGTTTATATCACTTAGCACAGTGATTGTAATGTATTATGTGCCTTCTGTAAGGCATAAACATGCATTTCCTACACAACGGCTTAAGGCACCCGCAAGAGGTTGAAGTAGCTGTTTACTTTGGCATGAGTGGCTTCAAGAGGCATAAAGCACCACAGAATTTAGGAACAAGGGTGGCTTTGGGGTTAAAAAGGGAAATGGGAAGCCATGGTAGTGTTTGCTTTGCTCAGTTTTTCTACAAAACTCGGCAATGGGGTCTTTTGTTTGTTTGTTCTCTCCTTCAGTACCCCACAAAGGCCATGTCTGCTCTGTGTAACAGGAGCAGTGCCAGAGGTCCTTGAGGCAGCTCTGAGCACGTTGATGTGGTGCAGTGCCTTTTGCCCAGCAGACATTAATCTGAGCCCCTAAACAGCGCGGTCACGTCAGCTCTGGTGGCTGGACCTCGACTGAGGTGAGCCAGCTGGGGTTAGATGTGATGCAGGGTCTTACACCTGCACGGCATCCAGCTCAGGACACAGCTGTTCTGGTTCTGGCTGAAGGATCTTTCAATGCTGTGCTGTTAATTGATGAAAACAGGCCTCAGAGCCTACCCCTGCCTATGGTTTTGGAGGTGCCATACACCCTGATGAATTACCTGTCTTATTGAGAAGATGGAGAAGGTTACACAGTGCCATGTGAGGGCATCTTGGCAGTTCCTGAGGTTAGATAGTCTAGATAGTGGGAAAAAATACTTTTTTTTTTTACCTATATGTGGGATGTTCTAGGGTGACATTAAATGTGATGAAGTCTTGAGCCAGATTTTGAGGTCCCTGAAGATGAACAATTTACTTTGCAACATCTAAGGGTGACAAGCAGTGCATTATATTATTTTATTGTCCTAAAAATAATGTAATATCTATCAGTGTTCATTGTTTTAGCTGTGGGTGTTGATTCTTCGACTCAAATACTAGAGGAGATGAAGTAGCTCTACGTGTAGCTCTTCATTTTCACACAATTTTCTGTCACGTTTGCAAACCCTCAAGTTCTGTGAGTGTTGTGTATATTCTTTAATGCTGTGGCTCAGGAAGCCTGATTGCAAAGAAGAGCAGGAAGGTATAATACTGGCAAAGTAGATGTACTGCTCAGCACCATTAGAGTCTTATTTTGAACTGCTGGAGAGGAAAGAGTAGAGCCAGTGTTATTTCTCAAAATGTTATCTTCTCCTAGGGAGGAATAAGAAGGATGATTGTGGTGCCCCCTTCCTCTCTCAGGTGGTGGCTGGCCTACCTCTTTACTCTGCACTGCAGGTGAAGAAGCCAGTGATATGCCACTTAAGCCAAGGGGGAACTTCATGGGGCTACAGTTTAAGAACACTCTTCTGAGAGTGGTGATTTTCCACTGCACTAGTAATGCTGTGTGGGCAGCAGTGAAGTCTTGAAGTCTGCTTCTCCCTGCAGTCCAATTGCCTGTTGTGACAGAGTAGTGCTGTTAGCCCCTTGTGGAATGGCTTTCAAATCTGGGGACACGAAAGGCTTGGCTGAGATAAAGATTACCCTGGTGTAAGTTCCCTCATCTCTGCTTGCAATCACAGCTAGATTTCTTTGGGTTTTTTTAAGTAAATTTTGAAATTCTGAGGTCAAATTCAGCTTTTTTCACCTTGTAGAGCAGATGACTCCCAAGTGTTAAAGTTTGTGTACATCTTTCAGATGCAGACAGGTTGTGCATCCATTTTAGAAGAGCACCCGCAGGGTGAACAAGGCAAATGCAGGACTCAGAATCCTTCCCAGATCAGCATTTAACCACACTTTTGTGCCATTGTTGCCTCTTGCCATGATCTCCTTTTCCTCTGCTCTGTCTTTAGGCTTTTCTGCCAGGGCAATAAGTGCCACCTCATGCAGATCAGACTGCTAATGGAGAAGAGGGTTGCCACTGTGAGAGCTGATATGTGCTTGCCTGAAAAGCACCACAAATAAATTTCTCAGCACATTGTGGATGGAGTTGTGTGATCTCAGGCTTTCCTTTTCTCTGCCTCTAGCATGCCACACTAGTCTTTTACACCTTTGCCTTTTACAGCTTCTCGGGAACTGTCCACAGGATGCAAAAGCAGTGCTTCCCACAGCAAAGCATCTGTTGCCTGCTACCGTGCTGGATTGGTCCCGATAACTCCTGCCATCCCCTTCACTTTTACATTCTCATGCTGGTCTGCATGCTCTGTGTGAACCTGCATGGCTGGGGTTTATTTTTTTTTATTATTTTTTTTATTTTATTTTTTTTCATTTTGCCCATTTTCACAGTCACAGTGTATTACGGGCAGAATGAAAAAGGAAAAAAAGTATTTTGATGACATTAGTAGCTTGGCAACCATAAAGCTTTCCCGTGGCTTTGCAGAGGAATTTGGAGTGCTTACGTTCTGTACTTCCCTTTATCTTGCTATGCACTGTGCACCAGAGCTCCAGTTCTGCAACTGATGCCATGAAAGTAGGTTGCTGTTCTCAAATCCAGGATTTGTCTGAGTCTTCTGAGTACAGTTCTAGGCCTGGTAAGACAGTGTATGCATTGCTGATTTAGATTGCTTCCAACAGGGATCACCCATTGGCTGTCTCATACTATTTGTAAGGGGGAGTAGGGGAGATCTTAACAGCAGCTTGGTTTCTAGGAACAGAAACAAAATGATAAGAAAACACTTACCTGTATCAAACTTGGCTTCTTCTCACCTGAGAGAAAAAGCGAAGAAAATTTTCACATGCTCCATGATTTCCCTGCTTGCCAACTCCCTGGTCACATCAGCTAGACCTAAATGTCAGAAATCAGAGATTCTTTACACAGGTATAAAAGGACTTCCCATAGCTGAGAAGTGGTCCCTAACCTATTTCAGCTTTTGCTGTGTCAAAGGTGACTAGTCCAGGATATTTACCATCCTTAAGCATATCAACACTTCCACTTTGCTCCCAATTTTTTCCTCCCATTTCATGATACTAAATCAAATTCCATTATGTGTTCATTTATAGAACAAGCTGTGTTCTCATGATATTTATGGATGGCTGCATCACGTGCTTTATGCAGGTCAAGAGACATTGCAAACACAAAGGAATAAAAATGATTCCCAGGTACAACAACGCACTCCTCAGCACGTGGAGGACTGACTTGCAAGGGTGATATTCAGCCACTGCACAGACTGTGTAGAGTCTGCAGTGCTTAGAGGCTCTTGGAATGCTGGGCTAGGTGCACCTTTCACATATGTATAGCAGGGATGCAAGTATGGCAGGGAGGCAGGGAAGTCCCAGCCTGCTGCAATTTGTGTTAGTCTAAAGCAGTGGTGAGTAGGGAGAGTACTGCAAAAGAACTGCAAACAGTTGGCCACACGAAGCCACAGAGCTGACGTTTATTTTGTAGCCCAGAGTTGGAGCTGGCACAGCTTTCTGGCTTTCTGTTTGTGGTCTGGGAAGGCAACAAGTTGTCTGGGCTCAGGAACATTCTGAAGTTAACCAGGTAAGCTTCACAATATATCCCCTTGTGAGAGAACTGCATGCTCTTCAAGAAAGTATTAATAATCTGCCTTGCAACAATTTTTAAAGATAGTAAATGAGGTAGACTCATAGGAATTAGCTAGTGAGTTTGACATCAGTCCCTGGCAAAGTGAAACAGATGATACAGAGACTGAGCCAGAAAGAATTAAGAGATTGAATACAAATAATTTCAATTAACATGGGTTGGAGGAAAAACAAGTTTGAGGGAAATATTTCATACATCTATCTTGCTACATGAGAAGATGCTTGGTTTGGTTCTGCTGTGTAGAACCTAAAATGATGCAAAACCTAAACCGTGTGTATCAGATGGGGTCTTCTGCACCCAAATGCCAGGTTTCAGAATTCAAGTGTATTTTGGGACTTATTGTCACTCATCAGTTGTGATTCAGGAGGTATCCAGCAAGAACTGGTCCTTTGCTCCAGGCTGTATGGTGCTACTGGCACTGACTACAAGAAAATATAAAATGATATTTAGGCAAGAAACGAATGCATTCAGTATGGACAAAGGAAAGGCCATATAATCAGGGACAAGACTAATTAGATCATAGTTACGTGTTGGGAGGCTCAATGTTGAGAGTCAGTGGTTTTCAAAAATACTTGCATAATGGCATTATGCTGGAAGCACATGTTCAGCTGATGAGCTCTGTCTCAGAGATGTGAGACACTCCTTACATGTATTTGCAACATTGAAAGATGCTGTCTTGCTCTAGTTGGAGCACTGGAGTGACTGCTCCTAGGATATTAAATAATATTTGGTGTCCCATGTCTTCCTTGAAACACACAAATCGGAGGATTCAGGAAGCCTTGCAATTATGCAATCTGAGCTACTGTAAAAGAAAATTTTGTGATTCTGAATCCCCTTTGCACCTCACCCTAAATCCTTTTGCAGCTTTCTAACAATAATAATCCTACAAAGAAAGCTTCTCCATTGTTTCTTACTGGAAAATACTAATTTGGACCTCTTAGTTCCCATTTATGAATAAATATCATGAAGATCTCTCTGTAGAGGTATATTGTTGGCAACCATAATACATGTCTACATTAACATGTGTGTGTGTATATCTATTAGATTAAAATATTGGCAATGAGTGACACTGAATATATTTCAGATTTGAAAATGGAAGGTGACTATTAAGTAGCACAAGTAAAAAAATAATACTGCACAACTTACATCAGATAGACTGATAAGAATGCTGGAAGTGAGGGGTCCCGAGTGTTAGAAAGCCTCCAGCAGGATGCTTCCTAATCAACTTAGAATTTCTCCTTCCAGTTTTAGTAAAGGCTTTGTTTCCACTGGATCTTGCTGTTTCTGCCTTAATTGCCACCTGTTGGACACAAGAGAGCAGCATCACTGGCACACACAAGCCTTGGCTGTCCTGCTTTCTCAGCAGCAGAAAAGCTTGTTGAAATAATGCCTATTATACTGTTTTTCAGTGCACAGGTAGTTAAATGAAAGATGTTTAATTCTTTCTCATCACCCCAGAGTCAGCACCAGCCAGAGTTCCTGTGCAAAGCATTAACTCATGTTTCTTTTAGGTGGTAAGTACCAGTGAGAGGGGCAGGTGGGGGTAAGCCAGAACAAATTAAGTCATTTATATCTACTCACACCAATGGAGGGGCAGATTTTTGGCATTATTCCAACATCTCTGAGATCGAGCACCATTCTCATTTCTCAGTGCTGCCGTCAGCCTGGCAATATAGCTGGAATTCTTACATGGCTGCAGAGAAGACCATGGTTAGACACTGCCTGGGTGTTACACCTGACAGGAAGGTTTCACTGGCTAAACCTGGCTTTTAGGAGGCAAATTACTGGTGCTGCTCTTCAAACTGCACGGCATCACTTTCCAGTCTTAGTACCATTGCTTTGTGCAGGTGCTGTGGCTTTCTCCTGGGTACTCCAGAGAGAGAGAGTTTCCTTAAATTTTCTTTTTTGTTTTAAATAAAGTTGTTTAAATCATGTCTTTCAGTTTTTGATGTCATTCTTTGTGTGGCAGCTAAGAATCCTACACCACAGGGCACCCCTGCCAGAAGAGGTCTCCTGGGACAAAAAAGCTGGAAGCAGCAGAGTGTTGTGGTGAGGGTGAACGCTGTCGATGGAGCACGCAGACAGTGTCTGCAAACTCCACAGTGCCTAACATAACAAGCACTTCATTAGGCCTTAAATAGACTATGTATATGATAATACAGCCTGCTGATGAGGGCCCTCGTCTGTCCTTCTCTGCACCTACTTAGAATGAATGCAGAAGTACTTTTTTTTTTTTTTTGGAAGGAGAACTAGAAACAAGAGCGCAGCCCTATGCCACTATGCTAGCACTGCTTTATTCTCCATGCAAGAACACCACCAGTGTTTCCCCCTAATCCCAGCTGGCAGGATAAAAGTCCTCAAATACTGGTACTATACCAGCAAAAAGATTGGGTTATTTCTGTCGTTGGAAGGTCAGAGGAGAAGGAATTAATCCCTTCAGGCGGAAAACAAGATTGAGTCAAGAATCCACCCAAACTGTTCTGTGTCCTGCCTAAACTCTTGCATGGATGGACAGAAAGGGTCTCTCCATCTAAATGCTGTTGTTGAGTGGGATTTAGTCTGGAAAGAGAGCCTCTGTAACAGAGATGACAGGCAGACTCACTACCCAGCACTATGGTATCTAAGCTCATCTCTTGAAGATGGGGGCCCTAGGAGAGAGGAGAAGCTTCTTCCCCTAACATGCCTTCCTTGGACAGCCCCAAGTCACTTGAAAAGGCTCCTCAAGCAGCACAGTCTTCAGGACTCTCCAGGACTCTTCAAAAGGGACTGGGCACCATTTCTCCACCAGTGTGAGTGTTAGCAGGGCATTGCTGTCATGCCAACAGCTGTGGTGGTACTCCCAGGGTGATGTTTAGTTACCAAGGAGGAAAGCTGCAGTGTACAGATCATTCTGGTGCCTGTGTGGCTGGGCAGCAATGAAGGAGGGGGTTGTAGACTGTGGAACTGAGAGTTTGTGGATCCAAGCAAATTTCAGTTAAAGGAAAAAATTTCTCACAGAGCTGTGCCTATCTTATGCCTGTTGCAGATCTGTTTGCTGGGTACTGTGGGGTACTCAAATATTGCAATGAGGAAGAGCCTGAGGTTTGCTTTATGCCATAGCTGGTCGCCTCCCACTGAGTACACTGTTCCAGCAACTCCATGTTTTCAGGATAAATGTGTTCTTGCTGTACCTTCTCTCCTGGGACGCAATGAATGGCAGAAAAGACTGACTGTGATGGAAATAGCCACCATGCACAAGATGTGCATTCTTCACAGCAAAGGGAATGGGAGTCAAGGAGTCAGCTCTGGGTGCAGGCTTTTCTTGTAACCTTTTGCTCACATTCACAGACAATGCCCTATTGTGATGTTGTTTCCTGCAGATTATTCTAATAACCACTGAGCGGTGAAGCATGAGCATGTGTTCAGGTTTCTTAGATTGAATTCTAATATAATAAAACGTGCCAGCATTCTATGGGTCGATAAAAATGCACAAGAAGGAGAACTAGATAAGATAGAGCACATGGAATTTTGTTTCAGCTCTCAAAACTTGGAAGCTTCCTGGAAGAAATTGATTTATTACCTAAGGACACACGATGTTTGCTTTCTTTTCTGCTCTTTTATGACTTGTCAATTATATTTATACCTCTCTTCTCTAAAAAAGCATAGCCTGATGTTGGTAGTAGAGCTTTCCTAAAGGCTTAATTGCAATTATAATGGGGAAGGGTTTTTGTGTGCGTGAAAAATACACAGCCCGGGGCCTTGCATGGTATTTGAGCCAGTACAAATGCTGATTGAGCACCTTGCCAGGGAGAACAAGGAGTCCCAGAGCTCCTCTGTGGCTGCTTCACTGCACATGGGCTTAAGCATTAGAGGTATTTACTGCCCCAGCAAATTCGTAACATGTTAGGTGTAAAACTTACTGTCAGTGCAATACATTGTGGTGACCTGAGTGAAACAGCACCAAAGAGGAGCAGAACGACGACTCGTTCTGGCAGTTCAGTACCAGGCTATGGGCAGCAGACTCGTGACGTGTGCATGGAAATGTTGTCTGTGGAGAAGGTCACCCTCCCACATGTTCGCGGTTGTCTTTTGTCCTTTAGACTGACTCGGATTTTAGCAAGCAATAACCTGAGAGGTACGTAATGCCATGTCATTTGGAACAGTTTGCAGTCAGACCAAGTATGTTCAGTGTAAAAATTACCACACACACAAGCCTAAAATAACTTGGGAAAATGTATGGATTTTTCTTAATAAGATGTTATAGTCCATTAGTTAACCAGTGTTGCTAGACAACTCATACAAACAAAAAATGCCTTGAATTGTGGATCCAGTTATCTCATATTAGTTAATTTGACGGGCCAAATTATTTATAAAACCACCTAATATTTATCATATCATAAGGAAATGCCAGATTTGAATAAGTTGGCACACCATACTAGTTTAAGAACACTACTAGTGTTGTTAAAGTATTTCATTTATTAGTTTAATAACAAAATACCTTAAAAAGCAGAATTTTTTTTTTCTATTAGACTGGTAGAGAGACACCTTTGATACATCTTCCTTTCTATAACTCTTACAGTCCATAGATTTGAACTGCAGGAGGCTTCGCTGCTGGAACTCCTATTCAGACTTCTAAAAATTTCATAGAATTAAGAGGAGTCTTTAACACAAATGTCTGTGCACCGAGAAAGTTTTCAGTGATGCTGGCCACACAGGAAAATTTGTATGTTTTTACCTGGGTCAGCATGCAACTGACTTGCATCTGTTTCACATATCTATACATGGATCTATGCATAATTGTAAATACATTCACTTTATGAATTATTTTACTTAAATACAACCTGCCTTGTGAGGCCAGGAGTTAGGACTGAATGCTAAGCAAGGGTTAAGCCTCCACACCTTTAAAAAAACTGACTTTTATTAGCTTGAGCTGCAATGATCTGACCCTTGACAATGTAATGTTATTTTAACCACACTTTGTCTTGAATTGAATGGAAGTCTGCCTGGATCCAGACGTAATGGAGATGTAATATCCCATGCTGGGACATTGGGCTTTTGTGAAATTCAGTTGCACAAAATGAAGGTGGCCCTATTTCATCCCTTAACCAAAAGGTGATGATCTCTCTTAAGGGCTACTCTAGAAAGGAAGAAGTGTTTTATCTGTATACATTATTAAAAAACCTAAAAAAACATTTCCTCAAATGTTAATTCTGCATACTGCACTCTGATTTATGTTCAGCATGTCAGGATAATGGGGATGGAAAGCACAGAACTCACTTCTTGGTCACATAAATACATTGTAAAACATTCTGAAAGTTCTCAGTCTGTCTCCAGCAATGGACCATTAAGTAAGAGGAATAAACATAGAAGGGACCATCGACCTGACCTCCGCATAATTTACTTTGTGACTGCCAGCTACATTCACAGATTTTCAAGCACTGGGTTTTATCACCATGTGTGAGTCAAGGTTGTGGTTCATAATTACTGCGCAGTTCAGGGGAAAACTCTAAAGACATCTTGTGTTGTATTTTAGGAGTTTTAAGTGAGTGGGTTCTGTGCTTGAGAATGCTTAGGAGCACCCCTCATCCTGCTCCATCACCTGCGTAGGTGAGACTTTATTTAGACTTCTGCTTACTGATTTGGGGGGAAAACAACTATTTACTGTGGCACTCAGCTACCACACAAGGAAATGTCTCAGCTTTTCTGGAAAGGGTAACTGTTTAAAAAGAGAAATGGAGTGGGTGTGGGTGTCTTATGTAGAGTATCTTTTTTTTTTTTCACCAGCTAGCACGGTTCTCCAAGTGACTTTACAGAAAACACTGAAGCATAATGCCAAGCTGGATTTTGTGGGTCATACCCCACAACCAAATGCATTTGTCTTCCATCCAGAGAGCCCAGTACAAGCTCTTTGCAGTGCACATGAAGGCACTTCCACGTGGCACGGGGCTGCGCCTTGCACCCACATGAGGTTTTAGAGGGAGTCTGGCATTGCTGCCTGGCTCCCGGTGCTGCCGGGGACCACGGAAGGGGCCACGAGGGCTCCCCGAGTAGGTCGTGTTTTCAGAAATGTGCATTTTCTTCCTTTCACAAAGGGTCTTCTTGGGTTAATGTTTTCTACAGTCAAATACTTGTAAAATGCACTGTAAGATTAAGTCCTTTTTCTCCCAGTAGGTGACATACCAGTAAAGGTCTTACTACTGGCTCTCCCACATCAGCTTTGCTGCTTCTATACTGGAATGCAATTCAGTGAGCCACAGAACCATGAAAACATCTGAAGTACTATTTCTTTTAAATGTATTTTCCTTACAGAGAAGCTATCTTCCTGGGCATTTCTTCTGTCAGCCCAATTTAATTGGATTGTTGCTGAAAACAATAATATTACATTTACATTAGCTTTAAAAGTCTCTGCATTTTTGCCCCTGCAGCCCATCTGGCTCTAATGTTGCTGAATTTTAATTTAATGAAATTTGTTCATTTGAACTAACTAAATGTGCTGCACTAACAATCTGCTGTATTAAAAAAGTAGTGAGAAAAAATGTGTAATATTGATGTTTAGTCTTGGTAAAAGCACTTTTCCCAAGAACCCCTCCTGCCTTGTTTCATATAATTGTTTTAGTTTCCTTATGTGTGGGTTTGCAACTGAATGAACCTGAGCTAAATCAGGACAAAAAAGACCCCCAGGACTAGCGTGGTTAAAGCATGCTGGTTCCCCTGCCCACCAGCAAGTCAGTGAATGACACACGAGGATTTAAATAGCAAATGAGACTCACAGATTGACACTTGATTTGTACAATCACCATGTAAAGACCAAATGCCACGCATACAGGAGGAACTGGAGGCAAAACTCATCAGGCTTTCTGCCTTGTTAAAAGCAGCCCTCACCAGGGAGATGCTAGCAGGTTACCAGATCAGAATTCTGCTATGGCACACTGGCAAGGGTGCAAAACCCGACCCTTTTTAGCCCTCCCTATACACTGCCATGCAGACTTGGTCATATAGAAGCTAAAAAGGGATGATACGTCTCCCAGCATCAAGGATGGCTTTAGAAACAAGTGGTGTGTAAAACCTAGTGCAAAGACAGCTGCCTCCAATTAGGAGAATGAAAGCAGCTGATTCTGAAGGTTCAAAACAAAACCCCAAACAAGTGCTTGGGAGGGGAGAGAGGTGTGTGGCGAGCATGTTGGCATGAAATTGGATCTGATGGTATCTTTGAATCAGTCACATCTTTCTGACATTGCCACTTAAAGCACAGGGCCCAGCCACCAAGGCCACACCCACGGAACACTCCCGTTCAGGAGGTGTTATGAATCCCTGGCAGAGCAGGCTGCGAGCTTTGCCAGCCCCACTTGCTTGCCTGTGGCTGCTCTTTGTGAACCCTGCAGATCCTCCCTACAAAGAGCTTTGTGGGGAGCTGGGGCCAGACCAGGCAAAGAAGAGCCTCAGTCAGTGCTCTGCTGGTGCTGGTGTGTCTCTGCAGCCATACAGACCATGACAGAGCCAGCAGGGAGGCTTTCCTGTTAAACCTCTGGGGAATACAGGTGGAAAGAGGGATGTTCCACCAGCCCCACTCCTGGGAAAAATGTCAATTAGTGTTTGCATTTTACTGAGATGAAAGAACTGTGAGCAAAAGCCTCAAATCTGCAGGGAAGAGAGTCTGCACAAAAGCATTTTACGCCTTTGTTTCAGACACTTGTAACTGGTTGTGGGCTTTCTTACGGATCAGCAAAGATGTAGGCCAAGCACCACAGCTGTAATCATGGCAGGTGCAAAAAGAACCACGGAATAACTTGGGCTGGAAAGGACCTCTGAAAGGTTATCTTGTCCTATGCCCCTGCAATGAAAAGGAACATCTTCAGCTAGATCAGGTTGCTCAGAGCTCTGTCCAGCCTTAAGTATTTCCAGGGATGGGACATGTACCAGCTCTCTGGGCTACTGTTTCAGTGTCTCACCACTCTTGTAATGAAGGATTTCTTCCAGATGTGTAATTGAAACCTACTTCCTTTCAGATTCAAGCCATTCCCCCCTTGTCCCATCTCCACATGCCCTTGTAAAAAGTCCCTCTCAGCTCTTTCGTAGGCCCCCTTTCCATACTGGAAGGTTCTAGAAGGTCTCCCTGAACCTTCTCTTTACCAGGTCGAACAGCCCCAGCTCTCTCAGACCGTCTTCACAGGAGAGGATCTCCATTCCTCTAATCATCTACATGGCCCTCCTCTGGACTTGCTCGAACAGGTCCATGCCTTTCGTGTGCTGAGGACCCCAGAGTGAGCCACAGTAATCCAGGTGGGGTCTCACCAGAGCAGATTAAGCGGATTTTCCATGATAGAAAACTGTCCAGGGCCAGGCCAACTGCTTTGGGGCGACTGGAAGGAGGAGACCAAAGACAGCAGAAAGAGTCTGCCAACGAGGAGTGCAGCTGAGCAGGATGCCCTCACACCTTTTGTAGCACACTCCCTCCTCCCATCACCCCAAATGAAACCTTGGGGCTAATAACACTTCCCTAGGACCAGCGAGAGGTGCTCACGTGCTATAATAATAGATGCTGCATAAGTGCTGCACATGGAAAGTGGATATTGGCCCAATATTTGCAAAATGGGAATAACAAGCCCAGTCTTCCAGAAGACTGTTTGGCGAGTGTGGCGCAGGAAAGAATGTCCATCACCAGCTCTTTATTCTGTGCTCTGCACCACTGATGAATTAAGTGTACGGTGTCTTGCAGTGAAGAATAAGTGGAACAGACACAGGGAGATGTCTGACATATATTTTGAGGTGTATTTAATATTGTAGTGCTTCCGGATTCCACTAGCATGCTAGGGGTTTTGGCTTCAAACCAATGTTTGCATCAGTACCATGTGTCTCTGGAACAGCAGTGCTTACTTTAGAGCTGGCTATGAAAATAGTTTCCATCATAACCCCTTGTTTTCACATGCTTCTTTTATTTTATTTTGAAAATCCTCTTTTGAGTCAAAAATTTCCATCTCTATCTTTGCCAAAAGGTGAAGTTTTTCCCCCCTTCTTTTTCCTCAGCTTGGAGGGAGAATCTTTCAGATGTTTTTTGAGTCATGGGAGAGTGGAAAAAATGCATTTTCCCAGTAGGATAAAAAAAAGCCCACAATTTCACAGTAGTAGAAACATACGGGGAAAGGAAACTGAAGGTTGAAACTTGCATTTTGGTCCAGATATTTCCGTAGTAAATCAGCTTCATAGGAAAGAACTTTGATTTGCCAAAGGCAAAGATTATTCTGATTTTTGGCAGCTAATCAGGCATTGGTCCAGGTTTGAAGCTTTGCTGGCATTCAGAATATTGTTCAAGGTATTGTCTTTACAGGTGGCCATTTAAAAAGAAAAGAGCCAGTCCCCTGTGGACTTCTGCCCTTCAGAGCTAATTATAGTCCAGCAATACATTTAAATTCATTCTAAAATCTAATTGAATGGAGAGGAACTAGAAGAACACTGGTGCCAAACATTTTCAAAACTTTTTCTCAATTCTCGTTCAATCCAGCAAGAGCAAATGGATGTTGCTGAAGTCACGGGCAGGCTCATGCACTTCAAAAGGGCCAAAGTGCACGACAAGGCATTTACACGCCATTGGCTTGAGCAAATGAGAAACTTCATTCAGTATGCCTGCCAAATTTTTTGTTGGATGTCTTTTCCCCTTCACATAGGCTAGGAAGCATCAGTGCAAAACTCTGCTGTGCTATGTGTAGTTACACTGAATCGGTTAATGAACAGAAAAGAAAAAATGAAAGGGGAGAGGAAAGGGAAAGGGAAAGAGAAAGGAAGTAGATAGGCTTCTAACCATCATGCTGATGAGTGATCCTGCACCCCTGTGCTGCTATTACTGTTTTTTCCTGGTGAGAGCTGCAGTGGATATACTACTGGCAAGTCCCCTGCATGTGTTCCAGAAAATGCACAAGATCTGAATAACTTGGGGGCTAATGATAATGTTGTGACCCTCAGTTTCATATTTTCTGGCTGTTCTGAACTACTCAGCCTGCACTTTTCATTAAACCTTTTGCTTTCTGTCATTCAAAACCTGTTCCAAGTGTACATACATTTGGCAAAGGCATGCAAAATGATGTGTTTATTTTTCTTCAGTGCCAAAAAGCGATGATTCATTAAGGAGCTTGGAAACATAGAGGACAAGCCGCAGCCAGCAACCACCACACGTGCCCTGAAGAGCAAAAAGCTGTGTTTTTCTAAGGAAAATGGTTAGTGCAGCTGGACCAGTATCATGGCTGCCTTCTCTGAAGCGAGGAGGCACTGCTGAACAGGCTGGAGAGCACAGAATTCCTCCTGGATAACTGGGCTTTGCTGCAGCAGCAGCAGCCAGAAGGCAGCCAGAAGGGAGTCAGAGGCTGCTGTTAAGCCCAGACAGGAGAGAGAAAAAATGCCTAGGGGGAATTGGTTCAGCTGGTAGGAGCCTTTCCTTGAAATGCTGAATTAGGGAACTCCAGTACTGTGCCACTGCTATGGTGAACACAATGAAAGGTGCAACAGGCCTTGAGAGAAGACCTGGAGGAGGAAAGGTGGTGACCTGCAGTAAGAATAGGCCTCCAGCTGCCTTTAGCTGCACTACTTCATTTTCTCTGCTGGGGACATGCCGGCTTGTATCAGTAAAGGGGCCTGTTCGTTCTGTTTATTGTAGCTACTGATAGGAACTTCAGCAGCAGCTAAAGCCTTTGAAAACCTGGCAGAAACCCGACTATTGAGGAACTCTGCTCTCCAACGTGTCATTGTTACGCCACTGTTTTCTTCTTCCCCAGTGGCTTGAACTAGGACAGGCAGAATGCTATTTTTAATTTCTAATGTAGTCCTTTTTTGTCTTTCATCATAAATCTGGAACCCTGGACAATATTGAAATCTGGTGACAAACACACTGTTCATCGGAAAATGTCTGATGGTTATTTTCTGCCTGGAAAGGAAATTCTGTCCTGTGCTGTCACAGTGCTGCCACACAAAAGGAGGTGCTGGGATCCAGGAGTCAGTGTGAGGCACGAAGGAAATGATCATGTATGAAAAACATTAATATCAAGAGTTCTTGCAATTAACAGTCATAAACATGTAGAAGAGTTTTTGAAAATTCAAGGTTTAAAATTTAAACCAGGACTGTGGCATTTAAATTATTAAGTACTAGGGTGTGACCTCACAGAGTTTGGGTAATATGTCATGTCACCTACTGGGGGGTTCTTCACCTGTTTTTCAGGAATATCTGATTTAGGCTTAGGGACATAATATGATGCAGTGTGCCAGTTCCCCTCGGGGCTTTAAACAAAGACATAAGCTAGCTTTTTCCAGCATCAAATGAATACTACTTAGCCCTTCTTAAAAGAAGGTGGCAAGAGACTTATCCTGAAGAACACACATTTCCTATAACACATTAGTTTCCAGTAAATTCAAATTTAAAAACTCCAACATTTACTGTCAGATGGCTCTGATTAATCTCTCATTTTTCACTTTCATAACATTACACAAGTAGTTCTTCAGAATCTGCATTACACCACTTCTACTACTTATATCAGAAGTCTTTAGGCAGCTGATAATTTTTAAACAATAGACGTGAAAGTAACAGTACTCCAAATAATTAGTGAAATACTCTGAGTCTGTGAGAAAATGAAGGTTCCTGCATAGGCCAGGTTTGATGAAGCAAAGCAAGGGAACTGACTCTAGATCATCACAAGCAAAGTAAACAAACATTAGCAACAACTGTGGGATGGAGGGAAAAGTCAAAAATCTCAGAGGGATATAAAGTTTTAGAATTTGCCTTTAAGGAACATTAGGGAAAGAAAACACCTTTGAAAGATACTGTGGAACAGAACTGGCTGGGGATGAAGCATGTAGAAAGTGGAATGTAGGAAGAAAGCACAGTGGGAGTGTAGGGCAGTTTCTGAAGCTGAGGAATATGCACTGGAGAGGAGTAGATCTGCCCCCCGTGACTCACTAAATATTTGCGTTGGGACCAATTTCTTTCTGTTTTCTGCCTTTCAACCACACACAGTATGTGAATTACTTTAAAAGTCCAGTGTCTACAGTACCACAGAAACTGCAAACTGTTACTAAAATGACAATAGAGATTTTTCAACATGCTTGCAAATATTCAAGTCTGTAGAAGTCATTCCTAGAACAACTTGCCAAGCAGTTACTTAATATAGGAAAGAGCAATGTTAGGTTAAAGGGTACAAGAAAAGAAAGCCACAGATCAGATGATAAAACCACACTAGTAGATCCATAAGCATTCATTACTAACCATTTAGAACCATACTGATGTGCTTCTATGCAAGTTTCCTCCAGGTACAGGCAAAACCCAAGTGAGAGAGCACAAAGAGAGGCCCATGGCTGAGGGCAGCTAGTACAGAGCCTGGGTAATAAATTATTGAACTCCTGTCGCCATAAATTGTTCACCTGCTTCCTAGTGTTCACAACTGGCTTGCAAACTGTTATGGTGAATAATTTAGAGTAGCAAACAGGTTTGCAAGGGCAGAACCTATTTGCAGATAATTTGTGAGCAGAAAGAAAACCTGTCTCTGCCAAATCATGAGGAATGAGTTTGCCCAGCTGTGCTGCTTTTCTTGCCTGTGATGGCAAAGAGCTAGTGAGGATAAGTAAGAACAGACGTTGAAACAGGAGTTGAGATCACCTGAATACTAAACAAGTCTGAGCCCCTCAGATCTTCCACAGGTAATGGCCTTGCTACCCATCGCCCAGTGCAATCTTAATGTGAACAAGCAAATTTCATCCAAGAAATTTCTGCTGTATGTTTTAATCAGAATAACCTTTATTTGCATATTAACTCCTGTGGTCCAAATTTTTGAACCTCTAGCTTCCAAATTTAGAGACTGAACTACAGAAGCTCCTCTCAGTTCTGTATAATTGCCTTCCATTCTACTATGTAGACAGTATGTGCAATGGGTTTTTTTGTGGAAGGAAGACTGGTGATGATCACTCACAAAAACAACAGCCTTTTTTTCAAGGAAAATTTCAAGTTCCTTTTTTTTTCCTTATACCTGTGCACTGAAAATGGGAGGTGACACTGGTGAAGACATAGCATTGCTAAGCCATTAAAAGTAAAAAAAGGACACATAAAAATATTTTAAAATATTTTCAAGTGAGAGAATAATCTAGGGTTATTAAAAAAGTCCCTGGTTATTTAAAGGAAATGGCCTAAATTCCCAATACAATGCCAGTATAATCCATGAATATGGCCCGTGATTTTATTTTGACAGTGCCTGTTTAAGAACTGCATTCAGTTTCACAGAAAACAGAACTAGATTTTTGCTCAACCACAGCTGATTGTTCAGTCTCAAGCAAAGAGTCTGTGGTGGTACCCTCCCCAAACTCTTCCCCTTAATAACTGCAGGTTCTCTACAGGCAGATATGAATTCAATGTCATTGTTACAAACCTCAGTGTGACCATGACTAAAAAAAGACGTAGCTTCTTGCTTGTGTTTGCTGATGCCATGACCTTTGCTTTGTTTGTTGTATCGTTCAGCTCTGCAGCCTGCCTGACACGGTGCTGCTCATCTTCCAGCAGTTCTGCACACTGGCAGGAGTTGTGAGTGGGTAGACCACATAAGAAATGACCTGTTTGGATCGTTTCTGCTCTGGACTCAGTGCCATCCTCTTGGTTTTTCTTAATAAGCACCTGGATAATAGTGTTTTCCTGTTACATGTTTGCCAATCCTGCATTACAAGTCCTGGGGTTAAATGTGATCGCCCCTCCTTATAGCTTCTATTATATTCAGGGCCATAAATGAATCTCGATAACTGAGAGAACAGTAATACAATTTCACCTTTCTAAAATGCCTCTTTACATGAGCCTACAGAACTATAAAGACTGGGCAACAACATCCTACAAGTTGTAGGTCGTCTACTCCATCCATCCCAGTATAGTAAACACACTGAAACAGAGCTGTCTTTGATGTTTTATTGAGGGGAAGGAATCTGCCCTTTCATATGTGAGATAGATTATTGTGTGTATTATTTCATTCTGACTTTGGGAAATTTTGAAAGTTTTACATCATCTTCCACGAAGAGATCTCATATCAGCCATTTCGACAAGTGAGACATTCTAGTTTTAGGAACACTTCTGAAATCCATGAAGAAGCTATTTTTTTCCCCTTTTGGTGGAATATTTCAGTTCTTGAGGGTCAGCAGTGTCTCTTTAAGAGTACTCTCTATGGTACTCAACATGGTAACTTTGGACAAGAAGAGAAGAGCCGTGTGTGTAGCATGAAGCAATCAGACTATTACTCACATTGAAATCTCAGATCTAATTGGGACAGGGGTTCCAGGAACCCCATTGATGTTGCTGTGTCAGAACAGTCTGGCATGACTTACTGTCACCTCTTATACCCATCAGCTGAACCTTTGCTTCCCCACCTGATAGAAGACACACTCTCGTATTTTATCATCTTGTTGCAGAATTTCCTTCAGTACAACACTAGCCCTGGATGAAATGATCATAGAAACTTTAATCCTGAAATTCTCACTTTAATCTCCCCTGCCCATTTTTGCTTTGCTTGCAATCGTGGATTTCCAGAAACCCCAGAAGACTACAGTACTGCAAAATGCTGGGCACTCCATTTCTGTGTCTTATCCTCCTAGTTGTTTAAATGCAAAGTGGACTATACAGCCTAAGATATCATAAGGAAGGTCATCTACATCCAAAAAAAACCCCAAAACATTAAAAGTGTATTTTATCTACATAACTCTAATCTCTAATCTCTGCCAGAATCATTTGTTATATCCTTAAACTTTTAACTAGTCTCCATGCCAACTATGAACATGGCAAGAAACTTAATGCACAGAAAAGAACACCTCTATCATACTGCAGAATTAAAGTCCACAGACAACCAAATATTAAATGTATGTATTTTGTGTGGATGCTCATATGTGAATGTCAGTAGGGTGTTAGTATCCCTTCATGTGGAGGCAATTACATATAATTACAAATATAGCTCCACATGTGAGAAATGTAATATATCTTTCAACAGCCCAGTTTGCCTTACAATTCATAGAAAAGAAAGTCACCACCATCAGCTAACTAAAGAAGAAAAAACCAGAAACAAACACAACTAAACCAAAAGAAATTGGTAACTACTTCAATTACATGAAGGATGTGGTAACAGAATTTCATTTATTTAGCTCACAAATTGACTTTGAGAACTTTATTACTTCACGTGAACCATTGCAGACAGATGGTATACACTTTTGCATTGTAAACTGGGCTTTTGCGCAAGAGGGGAACACAATTTCCTTTGATAAAATTAATGAGATTCACCAGAGGCAGACAGGAACACTTTTATGTTCCTGTTTACAAGTGACTCCAAAGAGGTAACTCGAGTTTCTCAAAACAAACTCTTTAAAAATAATTTTTTAAGGTAAGGGGGAAAAAAGTGCCAAATTGCATGCAAAAAAAAAAAAATCTTGAGAAATTAATGACAGAAGTTGTCTGTTTCACAAGCTGCCCTCCTGGAAGCCTTTCCTTGGGCTGACAAAGGGACCATTAGGCCATCTACCTTGCCCTTGGCTCCCACTGCATAATACAGCCTGGTTCTCTGGATAAGCCCCACTTGGTTGTCTTCAACACCGTGCTTTGTACGGAACCTGGATTTGGGGGTGTCAGAGAAACAGTCCTTCCTTCAGTGCTTGAACATCCAGGACTGTTGCAATGCTATTCTTTCCTTGCAATGGCACTGTTACATTAAAATGCAACACGTCTGTCTTTCCCAAGTGCATTGGCTTTTTTCACACCTTTTGTTGGAGAGCACTTTCTGCAATTTCCATCTTATCTTGTGGATCTCTTTCCAGCTGTCTCACATCACACAGCATCTTTTCAAGGGACAGAAAACAGCACTGGATATGGGACAGCACTTTTTGTCTGATAAGAAGCACAATGATGTAATAGGATTTCTACCTACCTTTTTCTACTTGCACATCGTATGTACATATCAATCCCTTTTCTACCAGCCCTAGCTCACTAGGAGCTCATGTTGAATTTCTCCAAGCTCCAATATGGAGTGACTTTCTAAGAAACATTCATTGGCCCTGTAGGTTGTGTTGTTCCATCCTGCAAGTCTGACTTTTTTCTCTTTTTGACCCTATTAAAACTTACTTCGTTCAAAAGACCTGAGTTTATTAAATAATCCAGATACCTCTGTGACTGCCTTGTTCTCATTGTCACTCTGTTAATATTTACTCTGTCTAAAATTGCTGCCAGTGGTGATTTATTCAGTCTTTTTAAAGCTGTTTGAAATAACACTTCTCTAGATTCCTGATGAAAACTCTGAAGAGCCTCCCTGCAGCTCACCAACAGAAACATCCTCATTAAATGCTAGTGCTGCTTGGACAATTGATCTGCTTTTCATTTAGTTCTTCATCTGTTTGTGCTTTATTAATTTTGTGTTGCACTCCCTTTTTTCTCTCTTACTAAATCAAGTACCTAGAGGAAGTCTATAACACTCAAGCCTCTGGCAATTTAATGCATAATCATATAAAATGAGGAAATTAAAGATCTGTTTACTAGGACCTATTTTCTATAAAAAACCACGAAGACTAGCCTTAGTTATATTCTCCTCTATTCACCATGTATTAGCTGGCAACCACAATTCTTCTGCCTACCACTCAGGCAGCAGCTACTTCTTGTGCTCCTTTTGGGTCCTTGGTATGGGCCCCACACTAACACACTTCCCCATCTCTTGAAACACCACCACAGTGCCACCACATGCAAAGATCAGCCGGCCAGACATCACTTCAACCCCTCTAGGATTTTCCTCAAGGATTTCCAGACCACTGAGAAATAGTAATTTCACCATTTCTTGCTAATAGATGTTCTTTAGGTGAGCCTCGAGTGTCCTCCTGTGATATATATATGCATCTCCCTGCTTATTTCTAGATGCTGCATAGTAATAGCTACTGGTGCTCAAGTTTTTGAGGGGTTTAAATATTTTTCTTTTTTTTTTCCTCTCTCTTTTTTTTTTTTTCACCACTGGTAACATTTACTTGTTCTAACATTAAGCTTGTTTCACTGCTTGGGTGATGCTTATGCTTTAAGGAAGACGAATTAATCCTTTGTTCCTTTTGCTCTAGTGCTATATGCACAATCTCTATTTCCCCCCATCTTCCCCATAAGTTTGTCCAATTGATTCTGTCCCTTCTTGTCACCTGTTACGGCAGAGTGCTGTCTGGATACTGCTGTCTTTGACTATCTTCTTTCTTTCAAAATTAAAGTAGTCCTGTCTTCGATTATGTACCTGTGAGTGTGGCGAGGGTCGGGCACTTTTCCAGACCTCAGTCACAGCCAAACGAGCCCGATCAGGACCCCATACCCTGCCCGGGCGCTCCCTTTCCACTCGTGACGGCAGTGCAGCCCTGAAAACCACTCCCAGCAATGAAGCACCTCAAGCCGGGCGATGGGATCGCTCCCTGCGGCTGCCTCGAGTTTCCCCTGTACCCTAATAGGGGTTGAGAAGGGGTGGGAATAACTCCGACTCGGGACTAACGTTTTGGAGCAGGGCGGGTGTAGGCAGGGACCGGGACGCCAGCAGCTCGGGAAGCCTCGCCAGTTGCGCCCCGTCCTTCCCAAACTCCGTGTAACTAAAGGCGGGATTTTCTATCTTTGATTTTTTTGTTTTTTAATTTACTAAGGCCCCCTGCCATCTCGGCGCTGCCCCGCGCGGGGCCGGTGCGGGAGCGGCGCGCAGCCCCCCCGCGGCCGGGCGGGGCCGAGGCGGGGCCGGGGCGGA
>VWZW01001325.1:63648-223509 GCA_013397115.1 Edolisoma coerulescens | reverse complement strand
GGAGCGCGGCTAGTAACCCGCCCAGCTGGTTGCTTTTAGCTCCAGGACGTTTTATGTGTAAGCAGACTGTTGAAAATAAATAAGTAGCGTGTGAGTGGAACTGTTTCAGTTTTTTTCCTCCCCAATAAAGCAGTCGTGGCTGTTTGCAACTTTTTGAAGACAGCACGAGCTACCTGGGAATGTTGTTTAGAGGCACGTTAGGATAACCCGGTGTGTTTTAGTTACTGAAAAAGAGTGGGTCTCTTCCCACAATAATAGGATGTAGAATCTAAATTAACTTCAGCGAGGTTTGAAGTTTCCTGCGAAATTCCTGCATGCCTGTTTTTCCTCAACGCCTTTTTCCTTTACATCCATTAAAATAAAAAAATACAAAATCCTGTTGTGGACTTTAATGCTGAAGGCTGAACTTTATCCTTAATTTGCTTATTGCTGTTAATGTGGGAATGTTTTGTCAAATAGGAGATAGTGCAACAAACTTTCTCTTTTCCCCTTTTATTTTTCCTTCATGGCTGTTATAGAGAATAGTTTTAGTATTAATATATAATTTTCAGACGAACACCATTATATTCCTAGTCAACCCTCCCAGTCAAAACCTTGGATAATTTTCTCACCTGTTAAACATTTCATGAAAGAGAAATTGGACCATTTCCAATAAATGTCACTATCCTGTTAAAGGTTTCACCCGACAGCCAGTGTTTTAGGATTGTTTCAAGGTAGGCATTGGGAAGCAGATGTAAGGAAACAGATGGACCGGTTAAAAATTTTTGTTAAACTTCCTGTACAAAAAAAGTGACCAAACTCTTGAGTGCAAAAGTCTACTGTGAGAGCATTTTGCCTTGCGGAGGCTTGTATCTTGACTAAGGATAACTGTGATGCCTATGTTCGCTTGGCTGGATGATAAGGGACAATAATTGGGCTGAATTTCTAGCTTTACCTCAAAGAAAAAAAGTCACCATTGAATTCTTTTCTAATTGAAACCAAAATTTTCAATCAGGAAGTCAGTAAGGGACAGGTATCTGGATGTGTAAGTTACGATGATGCTGCCTCAATATTGCCAAGAAAATTTTAGTTATCTTCATTTTCAGAGCACGGCAGTTTGTGATGAGACAGTGGTAGTGCCTCTGTGAGGTTTCACAGAAGAGTAATCCCACTGCAATTTCATTGCTGTTGAAATTGTTGGGAGGGTATATTCTCAACGAGAAACCATAGGGGCAAGTGGGTTTCTGGGTGGCATGGATTCTTGAGAGTGCACTCATTTGTTTTCTCTAGTCTGTTTTACTGACATGGTCTGGACACTTAATCCATTGTAAAGTTTGGGAGGCCCTGTCCATCTGTGATCAGGGCAGGAGAATGACTTCCACTGGTTCCTGTTCCATGGGTTGCCCTTTAGGCAAGCAGGCCTAAAATCTTTGTTGATTTTGGCGTGCCAGGCAGCTACAAGCCATTTAAGTCTTTGACAGCTGCTGAAGATTAGAGTTGAAGGAGATATCTGTCTTGCACACACAGGGGCTACAAATCTGTTTTAGTGCTATGGAATCAATAGTGCATTCAGATCCCCAGTGAGCCACACAAAAGCAGCTGTGAGGAGCTGCTTGCCTGTTCACTCCCTTTTCCCCCAGCCATGCCAGCCTGGAGGGCTCAGACCCTGCCCTACGAGCCCTGCTGTGCCCTGCAGGGCTTGGAGGGGCTTTTGGCTCTGTGCAGAGGAGGGCACCACTAGTAAATCTCTGTGGGGCCTTCGGGTGGACTGGTAAAGTGAACGTGGTTTGATGTAGCAAACTAAAGTAAAAGATTTTTCTTGGAAGTCACAGAGTGCTAGAAGAGATAAAATATAAACATAATGCAATACTCAGGGTGGACCTCAGCCAGTGTCCTGAAGGGTTGGGCTTTTCTAAGATTTCCTTTAAATTAAAGGTTTTACTCTTGGAAATGTCAATATATGTTGAAGTACTTAAACAGATCAAGGTCCTAGTGTCATTTTCTCATTGGGTTAAGGGCAGGACTGAGGCCTAATCATAAAATTCAGAAGTCCTTCTCAGCTAGGCAGATGTAGACTCGTACCAGACGGATTAGCATGCCTATAAAGAGAGGAAGAATCAGATTCTCGTACTCCACTGGAACTTTCTTTAGCAATACCATCTTGCTAGAGTTTGCCATCAGCTGCATGTGAGTGGGTGTTGAAGTGTTTTGGACAGGAGGATCCGGGCTTTAATCATCTCCCATAACTATGAGTGGTAGATGGGCAGCAAAGCAGGTCTTGGATTGCCTGGTCGGCATCTGTAGGCAGCTTTTCGGTCATTTAGATAGTTTTTTAAAAGCTTGTTTGTTATTTGCCGTGGATAGAAAATGTGAACAAACATCAATTGCAACAGGAGCTTGGGAAGACAGTATAGATATGTGGATAAGGAGGAGCACATATTGTCCTTGTTCATTTTCCTTCCTCTCCTCTGATTTTCCCACGCCTGGCAGGACTTGATTAACGCGCTCTCTCCCCATTTACTGGCTGGAGTTCAGTGCTTTTGGGGGTTATCAGCCATCGTGTGCAAAAGCTATCACTTCTACTTTCTGATCTACAGCTTATCAAAGGGCAGCAGAGCTGTGCATTTTTTTCAGTTTGTTGTTTTTCTCTTTGGTTTTGGATTTGTTCTTTGGTAGTCCAGTACCAGCCATAGCACAGAGAAACAAATAGTGGAGACGTGGTCAGCATATCGGGAAGGTAACATTTCAAAGCAGAACTAGTTAGGTGGCAAAAGATTTTTATTCTTTCTTGCGTAGAGATGCCTTCTCAAGAATGAAATTTCCAGTAAAAACAGACCTTACTAGTGTTCCTAGGAATAGGTCAGGCAGCTCAGCAGGGAGTGCAGAGCACAAGCAGAGGGTGTGTGAAGGGG
This sequence comes from Edolisoma coerulescens, assembly GCA_013397115.1. NCBI lineage: Eukaryota > Metazoa > Chordata > Aves > Passeriformes > Campephagidae > Edolisoma > Edolisoma coerulescens. The sequence continues at coordinate 220,618 of VWZW01001325.1, read as the reverse complement.
TAGGACAAGTTGCAAAGGGAAGGTCCCGGGAAATGCTTGCCCCACTGGTCAGAGGCGCTCAGTGGGGCGAGCTAAAGACTGGGGTCCGATCCCTGTGTTGCCCTCCTGTGCCAAGGACATAATCTGCAGGGCTGTTTACTCTGGGGTGGGGTAACACTCTCCTCACATACGTTTTGCAGAAACAGAGCACAAACTGTCTGGCTTGCGTTTCATCCTCTTTACAGACCCACAGTTTTTTTCAATGGCATGAAAATGTACTTCAACAGCACAGGAAAACCATTTCCCACCCAGCTCCCCCCATGAGATGAAAGCAGTCACTGGTAGGATCCTGTTGTTTGTTGACCTTGGCACTCGGTGAAATGATTCTCATAGGTCAGAAGTGAACATGTTTCTCAGACTGCTCCTTTTCATCTCTCTTGGCTTTATGGGATTTCCTGTTCATGGACAAGGAAATAGCAGCTTCACCTGTGTCTGTGCAGAGGAATTGTAATTGTGCTAACTGGACAACCTTGTCACAATCCTGAAATGAAATGGAAAACTAATATTTGCTTCAGCACTTCTAGGTGTTGGTAAACAAACTAATTGGTTATCCATGGGGCAATTACAAGACTTGTCTAGTAAAAGAAGTTATTCCACTAGTGCTCTGCATTAGTAGCTGCTTGTGAGCCTTACTGAGGGCGCTGTTGTGGAGCAAGCCCTCATGTTCCTGAGGAGTTGGACGTGGAGAAGCTCAGCCACAGACTTAAATTCTCATCCTGACTCAGTCCACTATGACTCTGAATGTGCAGAAAAGCCCTCAGAGTAATAATTCTTAAAAGGTTTAAAAAGGAAATTGATTTTTCTCCTCTGGCTATTTTTCCTTTCAAAAGTGGAAGAACTTTGAAACTCATTGCACTTTACAGGAAGACATTTCAAAGCACGTACAGGTGCAGTGAGCTACTCCCAACACACCTGTCAGCTGGTCATTTCAGGTTTTGCTGCACTTGAAAGAGTGGACAGCAGAGCTATTGAGATGAAATCGTAAGTTTCATTTGATGTGAAGCCCCAAATGACTTGTCCATAGCCATAAAGGACATTCTTAGCAGAGAACCTCCTCTTCCTTATTTTTTTTCCTGAGATTTAAATTGGTTGAGGACTTTGAGACTGAACCCTCCTAAGACTACGCTGGGAATCCTACTCATTTTTCCCCCCTTTTTTATGCTTTCGTAAGTTTGCAAGAGTTTATAAGTACAATGTAAAGGCGTACTATTTCCGTTTGCTGCTAAGTTTCTATCCAAAGCTTTTCAGCTTTTTGGGAAACTCTTCACACTACCAGTCTTGTCAGATGGGACTACAGTTGTGACAGCTCCAGAATTTGGATTAATTTTGTAATCTGCCTCAGACTTCAGGCTGATTGAGTGGATATTTTGGACACCTAGTCAAAGGTATAAAAAGTCCATGCTTCAGACAGAATGGGTAGCCATGAAGTTGCCTTCTACTAATGGGAACTGCAAGACCTCTTTTAAAAAGTTGATGCTTGTGTTTCTTGAGCTGAAATATGAAAAGTAATGTCAACTGCTGGAAGTGTAGGTCTCATCACGCTCCCAACACCATGAGTCTGGTTTGTGCTGTTGGTGAGGGTCTGAATGTAAGTGTGTGGAATGAATCACTATTTATAGAAAAGAACAAATGTGCACACTTTTAAGCATAGCATGTTACTGGAATATAAAGTGTGCGTGCTGCCGCAGGCTCTGTGATCCGCCAGAGCCGAGCGGTGCCCCCGCGGCCGCGGCTCCTCAGCTGCAGCAATTCCTCACTGCAGAGGAGGCTGCAACCTGAGCCTGCACCCTGGGGCATGGCCGAGAGCGCGGGTCTCGTAAGGACACGGGGGACCAGCCACACCACAGGGACCGCGTGGGTGTGAAAACAAAGGTGTGGTGCTCAACAGGTCCCAGGTCTCACCTCTTCTCCCTCTGAGGCCGCTTCGCTGGTGACCAGGATTTCTCCTCGTTTAGCTGCCAGGGTCCGTGACCTTTCATGTCAGACATTCTGGCTGAGATATCTTCATGTGCTGATGTTTGGAAGACACTAATCACCTGTTCGCAGCGTTAATCATCAGCTTCCTCATCTGCCATGGGGAGAAGGAGAGCTCCCGGGCAGGGGGCAGAGCCCTGCTGGCTGCCTGTGTTTGTGTGGGGGTTGTCTTCTCAGATGACCACTCCGATACTTCCCCCAGATGAAAAGCCCATGGAAGATCTTGTTTCCTGCTGAGCCCCCTGTGCTAAGCCCCACTGACAACTGATCCCACGTCACTGGATCCCAGCCACCCCTGGGATCAGTTGTCCTTCCTTCATGGATCCTCTTCCTTGGCTTTCTTACTGCTCCTGAGTAATATGGCCTTGTCCTTAGGTGGTGTTTTTCTGTTACAGATTTCATGATGCTTTCCAGTCCTTTTTTTATCATTCCTTGTTTTAAGTGGCAAAACTGATCACAATGAAGCAGGACAGCACCTGAGACAGCCAGGAGGAAACCAAAGAGCTCCCAAATCCTCATTGGTGTTTGCACCATATCACAGTCCAGCCTATTAAAACCAGAAAAGACTTATACATTTATATCTTTATATGTTTTTCCTTAAAGTTGTTCTTCATTCATTCTGGGCACTGATGCTTTTTGAGATTTAAAAAATGTAACATTGCAGAAAAATACTTCTGAATCAATGCTGGTATGAATTTATTTTTCACAGAATTGTTTTAAAACACAATGCTGAGTGCTCTTAATGCCTTGGGTCAATCACTGATGGATTTTTTAAAATACTTAGGCAAACAGCCTGCTCCCAGAACTTCTTTCTGCCCATTGTATTAAAATTCTAACAGTGACTAGAAAAATATTTCTGATATGCAGAAGTACCCCAACTAGCTGCCATTCAGTCCCATATGGAGGAGTAATTTCTGAACTGTCCATGTGTTGTCTTCTCTAGCTGGCACAAGGCAGATTCCTGATCCTGTTCTTTTTCTGGTACAAAAGGATTTACTTTCGAGTAGGGCCAGTGCTAGGCATAGGGAAAAAGAGAGGTAGTTAGCTGGTGATGATAAAATTACTCTAATAACAGGCAGCAGTAGCTCTGGTCTATTTTGCCCCCAGTAGATCCCAGAGAGCGAGGCTGGCTGCTTGTGACCCTGCTGAAGTCACAGAGGAAACTGTGACTACAAACCATCGGCAGGAAAAGTAGGCAGATAATGAGGGGTGGTTTTTAAAGTTTTTTTCATGCTCCCAAAGCAAAATCAAAGAGTGACACAGAGTAATTTATATCCCCCCCATATGGGAACTCTATAACCACTACACTGTCAAGTGTATTTTGAGGTAAATGTAAAATTACGGTGGGGTCCAGAGTGTGCTGTTTCCTGTAGTGTCTTATGAAATCATAGGAACTAGGTAGGAAGATCACCATGGATGTCCAGGTGATGCAGGGTGTGAAGATGGACTACTTTTTCTTCTCACTGTGTTTGACCAGAATCACATGGGTGACAGGGCTGGATATCCTCTCTTCTGAGTTTGGGGTTTTTTTTTCTGGGTTTAAATACTACAATATGTGAATCAATTTAACCTTGTCTATTTGTAGTCCACATAGTGGTTTGGACGAGCAATCAGCAAAGACCGTGAAATTGCTCCTGTTAATCATATGGCAGCTCATTTTTAGGAAATTTGATTTAAGACTTGAATTTCTTTCAAGGCTTAATACAAGGTCGGTGTGTAGGAATATGAATTTCTTCTGTCCCTGACTTGGCTTTTGGACACTTGGAAATAAAGTCTCTGTCCAAAGGGAAAGTCTTATTTACCTTTTTGTTTTCTAGCTGCTTTGTACAACTGTGATAATCAGTGTAAGGGGGAAAAGGCTAGGGAGAAATGAGGATCTATGGTTGCTCCATCATTGTATGGAAGTATAGGGTATGCTGTCAGGTTGCATGTAAGTAGAATGAGAATGGCAGGTCACTGGAGTGTTAATACCAAATCTGTGTCAATGATAGCTTTGTGAAAATGCAGTTTTATATGAAAAGATAAGGCTGTGTTGCCTTTTCATTCTCTGATTCCTGCATTGGTTTCATATGAATTGGAATGATGTTTTGCCTAGCAGAGTTAGGCTCTGATACAGCTGTCCTAACATTTGAAACCATATGAGCAAAACCAGTTCTGTTCTCAAAGATCAGCCTATATTCCTCACCCCTGAGAATCTGCTTTTTTAAATTAGTGTTTCAAGATGTCTTCACTCTGACCATCTGCCCAAACCAAAGTAAATTCTCATCAGGTAGCACCATAGTAACTTCAGTGTTATTTAATCCTTTTTATATTTTCTGAATCTGAATATTTTAATGTGTTGCCCAGTAAAAGTCCAAGAATGGTGCAGAGGCCTTAGATACTGGTTGGGCTTTAAAGCCTGGGCTATTGCATGATCTGTGCAAACAGATCATGTAGTTTATGATCTAGAGATAATTCACAAAAAATACAGACAATCTCTAATGTTTTTTGATTTTAGCTAATGATTTGCACAAATAGAATATCTGATATATGATGAAGCTTGATGTTTTCACTGCTATCGTGATTTACACTTTCAGCTTAAAACATTGCTGACAAGACTTAGAGACACATGGGGACTCTTTTTCAAGATTAAGAACTTTTATTTATTGCTGGAAGCTCAGCTCAGAAAGTGAACTCTTGTCTGGGGATTTTTCACCCCTGGTTTTATTTCTGAGGTTTGCAACATTGTTGATGCACACTAAAATTATTGTTTCACTTGATCCTTCCTGCTGAGGAGGAAGGCAGGGCTGGCTCTTCGTGCCTTCTGCCTGCATGGCTGTAGAGCAAGGGCAGGCAACAGAAAGAAAGTGATTCGGATCCCAACTTCTGTTTGGTATTCAGATCAACTAAGCAAAATAGCATTTGTCACGAGTGAAATTTGGTCTGAATGCCCAGGAAACCTGTCACTGAAGAGGATGGTGTGTTGAGGAAACAAACTACAGCAATGGGAGCCTGGAAGCCAGAATGTGGAAGGTTCCCTGCCTGTGGCAGAGGGTTTTGAACTAAATAACCTCTAAGGACCCTTCCAACCCAAAACATTCTGTGATTCTAAGAGCCAGGCTTTGCATTCAGCTCAGACTGCTGCAGTTGGGTGCACCAGTGATCTTCCTTCTCAAACCAGGAGCTGGGAAGCCAGTGCCATGTGCCAGTGTCTGTGTCTGCATCCTCAGCAGACTGCAGCCTCTGCTGGTGTATCCCGGTTAACAATAGAAGTGTGTAAGTGTTGTTGTGTGGATGTCTGGAGCAATAGCAGTTCATGGAGGAGCCCCAGCTGCAGACACTGTAGGGAGCGAGATGCCCGGGATACTTGCTCCTAGCCAGTGTTTGCCCAGGAGGCTGTGGAAAGCCTCAGCATGGCTTGTACATCTCTCACCTCTACTGTTAAAGGGACACAAAGAGATGTCTAATGCTTGAGCACCAAACAAGTGAATTTCACTCAGAAGCGGCTTCCCGAGTGAAAAATGTGGTGTGATGTGAGTAGTAAGGGAGGGTCCAGTTTGTGACTCTTCTCCCAGTTGCTCTCCTTGCTTATAACCCCCAGAGATCAACTTACCTGAAGCAGTTATGTCATAACAAGCAATAGAAAGTCACCCAGGCTGAAAGCTAATCTCTGTGGGCTTTTTTTCCCTCCCTTTTCTTTCCCCCCAAGGTCCTGGATGAGTCAACAAAGAAATGACACTTTCATGGCATGCTTATGAAAGAGATTTAGCGGGATACAATCAAGTAACTTGAGTCACGTTACAACTTAAAGTCGCTCTAAGCTGGTGGGAAATGATTTTTAGATACTAGCTGTCTTTATGAGGAGAAAAAACTCCAAACAGTTCATTGCCAAGAAATTAGATGTGTTTAAATTATGCATTTATAATGTGTTATAATTTATTTCATTGTTAATAACTTAGAACTGGATGTGCATTTCCTCCCCTGTAAATTCATTCAATGTGTCTGAAGATTACTGGTTTGTTTCTTGGAGTTTTATAGATTTATTGCATTTCTGAGGGGAAGGAAATGTTGGTTTTGGCACAGATGCTAAGCATATTCTTGTTCTGAAAATGTGAAGCAGTGTTCTAGTGCACTGCAAATCTGGCCTCTTTTATGTTGATACAGAGAAGGGTGTAGTGGTTTTCCTGCCTTGCACATTATACCACCATGCATGATTCTCCTACTCTCATTAATTGTTCAAGTGATTATTAAAAAAAAAGGAGAATATTGGTATTAATAATCAGTGCTAAAAATGCATACGAGGTTTAAAACAATTGCAGTAATTGCAGAGTAGTTCCTGTGCTTAAATTCTTGAAGGAAAGTTTTGGAAGGCTGGTCTGACTCTTATGAGAGGACACTAGATTTGATTTCTTGGAAAAACAGTGGTGTTGTTTATTCTTGCTTGAATATTGCTGCTTTTGACACATAGAAATAGGGTATGGAAGAAATAAGTGAGACATAACAGAGACTGTGTCTGTGCAGGGGAGTGAACAGCAAAGTAGACAACTTAGACTGTGGATAAAGCCAGCTTCTTGAGAGCTGGACAAAGACCAAGCAGAAATAGTATATACTTTAGTTGGAGGAGAAAGTAATGAGAGTAGCAAAACATGAGCCAGAAGAAAAAAGAGAGAGAGGTTAACTACAAAGCATTGCAGAAATTACCTGACTGTCACTCTGCTTTTAAAGCTTTTTGTTGGACAATACTGTCATGTAACTGTGTCGTGTTACAGAGAGAACATGATTCTGAAAAGAGGAAGAAAGTTTGTGTTGGAAAAGCCTAGGGGAATTCTCAGAAACCTGAAACTGAAAAAACAAGTACCTTGGACACAGCAACACCTCTCTCTTAACTCCCCCCAGCACTTCTCCTGCTGATTTAATTTTCCCGTTGCTACCAGAGGCAAGAGGGGAGAAGAGGAGGAGAGCATATTTTGCCAGATCCAACAAGATGAATAATGTGTTTCTGAAACATTTAATGTACCTGGAAACTCTGTAGCTTAGTTTGAAGTGCATAATAAAAAATGTGTTGAAGGAAAAAAAGTATTTAATGTCACTATTGGATCTCTAGGATTATGTATTTTTGAAGGAGAAAAAGAGGAAAAAAGAATGTACCTTTCTAGCTGACATCCATGAATGATGAAAAAACCTTGAGAATACAGGGTTAGGCCACAAGAAAGTATGCAAAAGCTAAGCATTATTCTCAATACATGTTAAACCATTAATGAAAGCTTGGGACTTGGCAGGTCTCTCTAGTTAGTAGGAGAAGCTGGACACAAAATTTGATGTCTATCACTGCACACTGTACCTATTGCATAGACCAATTATTAGTTTGGAAATGGCTGCAGCTCAGCCCTGATGAGGTGCAAGCCTTTCCCAGCTGCTTCAGTGCAAAATCAGCAAGATCTGGTAGCATGTAAGAATAAAGGCCACTGATAATCACCCTGGCATGATCCGGAGGGTTCATGTCTCCCAACTCTGAATTCTTCCATGAGCATTAATCAGTCCTGAAGATGGGTCTTGTGTGATAATTAAATATTGTTATTCCCCCACTTGGCTGCAGACGGAGTCTGTCAGACCTGAAAGTCACAGACCATGGACATAAGTGAGCACAAATGATTGAAGTCATGCCATGTATCTTTGTGGTTTCACCTTTCCACCAGCTGTCCTTAGGGATCTGTTTGTAGAGAAAACCTCTCTCTCTTTCTGTGGCTCATCCTACATTGCATTCAGGGTTTCCTCAACCACAGAAGAGAAACATTGCGGGAAACATCACCAGAAGGTGAGATGAACCCAAAAACCAATTAAAATCCTTTGTTAGGTGAGTTCACCGTGGTGAAGGAATCAGCTGAAGACAGCCAGTGAATTATCCCACTGCTGTGGTTAACTCTTTCTTTAGCTTTTGCAGGGGAGCAGGCTCCTCAGCCCCTGCCTGCCTGTGGTTTAGAAGGTAACATCATTACACTCTGACAGTCCCTGGATGGGAATGCTACTGGTTAGCATATTTGGCAACCTGTTTTTTTCTCTGAGGGCCTGTATATAGCAGCAGGGCAGAACTGAGACCAGTGTCCTTATGTCAGCAGGGAGGTGTCTGGTGGCACAGATGAGTTTTTCTTAACCCCCTAAGAATTGATATGTCCTCTGTATATATGAGCCCAGAGGTTTCTTTCTTTCAGTTTAGATTTTATATTCTTTATGCAGTAAATTCCACATAATACTGAGGGAAGAGGAAAGGAAGAACAGATGCAGTGCTGCTAATTAAATTAGCCATTTCCTAAAAGTAAATAGCAGGCACTTCAATCTCATTAAAAAAATACCAGCATGGAGCCTAGTCTTTCTGGTTTGAGTCATTACTTACATGTCCAGATGTCAATGCAGGAAAACTTTCAAATGTAGAGAGGTTTATTTTGTCTTACTTTTTATATTTCTTTATAATTCTATCTTTGCACCTACCATTTTTGGTGCTTTTTTTTTTTTAATCTATTTTTTATCGTATGGAGCGGTAGCAAAAGTTTTGAGACAGAAAATGTCCTTCTTGCATGGTGAGAAAAAAAAGGACTGTGTTTGGGGTAAAAGGTAAGGGAGGGAAATTGGGATAATGCTGAGGTGGTGCAAGAGATGGTGCTTCAAGGAGATGGGTAGCAAAGTGAAAAGTCTTTTCTGAGGGGTTCCAGTAGTCCTCTTTAGCCTGGCAGCTTACTGCAAAGTTAGATGAGAAAGGAAACCATTAGTTTATCTCAATGCATTTATTGTTGCTATCATATTGATGGCTCTTTTTCTGACACATTTGCAGGAGCATTTTTTTCCTAACCCAGGAATTATGGGTGAAGTCCCACTGAGTGATGCACATGTGTGGAGTCACATATACTTGCCAAAGTTTTTAGCATCAGACTAGGATTTGTGTTATATTTTGCTGTAAATGTCCGTAGCACAATTTTCAAGATAACTGACAATTTTTCAAAATATTTGTCATGTCCATTAAAATAGAGAAGCCAGAGGTCTGGTAGTAGCAATTGTTTGCAGTTGGAGGAAGGGTATGTGAGAGAAGGTGAGAGATAGAACAATGCTCCCGGTAGTAGAATAAGGCAGGTTTAGGATATGTGGTAGGTTAAGAGTCCCTTCAATAGCAGGGGTTTGCTCTGGGCCTCTCCAATTCTGAGTAGGTGCCATAAGAAGTAAATTGGATCCTTCAGTTTTGTGGATACAGCCCTGCATTTCCTCCAGTGTTTCTATATTTGCCTGAAAAGAGAGCCCCTTGCATATTAAAGTCCATGTCAGTGAAATTAGTGATGAGAACTTTTCCTTGAACAAAACCCTACATAATGTTTTTTAGTTATAATCCTTGCAGCATTTTCACCAATTACTCACCGGTTCCTACCAGAGGAGTTTTGTACTTATAAAAACAACATCCATGTACACCCCAGAAAACTACTATGACTCCATATAAAATTGAGATTACATTCTTTTCAACAGCTTGACCAAAGCATACCAAGGGCAATATTCTAGCACTGTACATTTAGCTCTGGCTTTAAGCTCTGGCTTGTTTTAGTTGTGAAATTGGTGGGTTTATTAAAATATTATATGGAGTCAAACGTCCTTTCTAAAAGCCAGCATTGTAGGGCCATGGATTCCAGAGTATTTAGTAATGAGGTACTTCCCTCTGCATGAATACTAAGAGCGACTTCAGATTTTGTATTTGTGTTTTTCCATGCTCAGTTGCCTCCCTGGGGAGCAGGTGCTGAGCCCGGAGTGCTGCCACTGCTGGGGAAGGGAACTGTGCACCCCCGTGATCTCCACACCCCTGCCAGGGGCCATTCCCAGCCACCGGCACCTTGCTGCGGCACAGGTCTGCATGAAAGTGTGCAGTATTAGTGACAAACCATGGTACTCCTAGCACATGAGCAAATTAGGCAAATATAGCCTTTTGTCTTGCTCTGAGTGTGAAGAAAATGTGTGTACTACAGTAATCCCTCCTTTTTTTTTTTTTCTTGTTATTCATTACTTTTTTCTCCTTAACTTTTCTCAAAGCTAAACTTCCCACAAAATTCAATTATACTCTAAAAGTCTATGTTGGGATGAAAGATAATTAAAAGTCCACTCAAACCTTTGATTTCCATGTGGTTTAAAAGACAGAAGTTTAAAGTTAGCAGAGAGGCTGACTGAAGTGGGAAGGCAGTGTTGGTTATGGAGCTGTTTGGATTGGAAGCTTTGAGGTCACATCTGAAAGTTTTTCATCTGCCTCAGAGCAGGTGTTACCTGAAATAGGACCATGTTTTCCCTGGGACCTTGACACAATCCATGGACTCTTTCCTTTAGCTGGCTGCTCCAGCATTGCTGAGCTGATTTGGGGAGGACTGATTTACAGTGGGTCACCAGCTGGATGCATGGCCAGGCTGCTCCTCCTCGTGCAAATGCCTGTCCAAAAACTAAAGGCAGCCTTTCAAATGCAAGGCTGCATACAGCCCTGTTGATATGGGCCATGTACATGTTCACAAACATGAAACTGAAGTGTTTTGGTTTAAGTGAAAATACTTACAGAACTGGTTGTCAGTGGCCACTATTCATAAATGCATGAAATGTCATAACGTTTGTCAAAAAGCCTCTGAGTAAGACACATCTTGCATTTCTGTGCTTTTCAGTTTAGTATGTTATTCATGATCCTATACAGGAATTAAAAAAAATTTTAAAAGAGCCAGTTAACACTTGATTTGGTTTAATTTCATTCCTTCTAGAACAAGGAAATATTCAGTGAAGGCTAGCAGTGCTTTTCTAGCACTTTTTTTTAAACCTGAGTCAGGCTGTGTTGCTGCGCTTACCTATATTCCTTGTATTATTCATTTGTATTGATAAACAGAAAATGTCCTACTAAATACAGAAATCTTCTGTTTTGCTTATCGTGGCTTATATATGTTTCATCGCAATTCCAGGTTTTTCCCTGATCTGCCATAGCTTATGTGAGCACAGTATGTGAAACACAATGCTTGCCCACGGCGAGGAGTTGCATGGTGTAGTGCACCAGTCCCTTTTTGGGTCTCGCCTGGGGTGAAAATTACCACTCTCTCCCAAAGTTCAGCATCCAGCTAGGGTGAAAAGTGAGTCCAGGGTCTAAAAATGTTGAATATGTGTGCCAAGTACTTGAATGTTAGCAAGAGTGGGAGGGAGGTTTAAAGGAAATTGTGAACCTTTTTCAAGGCAAGAAAAATGACTGAACTCTTTATCACTTCTTTTCATTTCCAAAATGTCACAGGCTCTTGCTAAGCTCAACAAAGTTGCCATCATTTATTTGTAAGCTGCTTGAAGGTGCTGTTTTAAAGAATAATTATTAACCTTTCTATTTCAAAACCTGTTCTTATACAAAGCATTTTTTGCTGGAGGTGGAGTTCCAAGGCAGTTTTTTTTCAGTATGGCATAGAATTTTTCAGGAGGTATTTTCTGAGGGAGGTAAATTGCCAGGGATTTCAGGAAGGCCCTCTGCTCCTTCAGTTGAGATTGGAGCTCAACATGTTTCAAACCACACAGTCAAAGTAGTGCTGGGGAGTGGCTGTGAAGACATTGTGCCTTGCAGAGGGGCTCGGGGACTGGATTTGACTCCTGCTTGCCATCCCAAGGCTCCAGTGTTCCCTCTGCAGCCACCAGCATGGTGAAAAGATCGTCCATCACCTGTGGGATCTCTGCTTTCCTTTCCCTCCTTGGATCCCTGCAGCAAGGCTATTTTGGGGGCTGCTGGGTGGGAAGAGCAGAGACCCAAGCAAGTCCTGCCTGCCAGGATGGACTGCTCACCTCTGGGCAAACCCTTGGAGAGAGACCCCGTGGAAGTACCACCAGTGGAAACAGTGATTGCTCCTTCCTTTGTGGGACACTTTGTGCATGTGTTGATTCATTATTAACTAAGCAGATAAATGGCCCTTTCTCTCTGTTGTTGGGTGCATCAGCTGCTGGGTGACTTGCAGAAAGCCCAGGATGAGAAACAGTCGGGTCAGGCAGAAACTGCAAGCAGGAATTTCTGAAGTATTCCTGTGGGCTTTCCTAATAAATGAGTCGCTTTCCCAGGGACTGATGGAAACAGGCGAGCTCTCCATCACATAATGTTCCCTCTCTAGGAAAACATTTGGTAGTAGTTTAAAAAAGAAAGCTTTATAGAGCTTAAATAATGCCAAAGATGAATTTGGTGAAGACTGATGCTGTATATACTTTACTTGCAAGGATTTGGAATTTCCAGTGCTGCTTGGAGTTGCTAGCAATAGGTCCAGGACTTGCCAGTCATATTCGGGTTTTTTTGCACCACCTCTTTTATTTTAATCAAGTTCTTATTGTGGCACTCTTAAGGACATGGCTAAATAGTAAAGCTTTTGTGTTCACTTCATCTGTATCAACAAGGTCATGGCACTTGTAATCACAAAACTAAAGAAACCTGATAATTGCAAGAACAGCTTCAGTTTCATCTGGTGTTTTACGTAATTCATGTCAGTGTTTTGTATTCTGGCTTGTAATTACTCAAGGGTCATGTAGCCTGGTTTACCTCTAAATAAATAAGGAATAATAAAAATATTTTTTTTATGAAAACTAAATTTTTTAAGGGTTTAAAGACAGTCTTAAAGAAAAAAAAAATACAGAGAAGCGTGTCATTCCATACAGTGGGAATGGCCTCTGTCAGCATTAATCTGGCTAAAATAGGCTAAACTATTCTTGTTGTCTGTATTGGGTTTTGTACAAAGTAAATAAATCAATACCTTTTCTGATTCACAATCAGCCTGAATGCATCTTAATGGTAACTGGAAGGCGTAAAATGACTCATTAAAAATTGATGACTGCTAACTCCTAACTCCACTTAGGAAAAGGAATGGTTTGCCTGGACAGCAATGTAGCGATGCATGCTGGAGTAAATGGGTGGGCTCAGGTGCCCCTAACAGAGAAACAGGCGTTTCCTCTGGTGCCCTCTGAAACCCTAACATGTGTGCTGAAGCTAAGTACTGAATGAATATTGTTAGGCCATGTGGCAGTATAGTGCTGCCATGCACTGGTGGGGAGGAGGTGGGGTCTGGTATTTTTTTCTTTTGGCACTTGCTTTCCAACTCAAGGGATGCTCATCCAACTTCAGCTAAAGCAGTTCAGTTTAAACTGGCACGTAAAAGTTCAAGTTGGCATTTTGTTTCAGCCTACAAACAACAAAGATCTATTTTATGATTGCTTAAAATACCAGTGTCTGAATGAGAAAGTTAGAAAGGGACATTCTGCAAACAAAGTCATAGGGACTTGTGGATAGCTAAAAAAAATCTTGAATGCAACAGCTGAGCAGGTGTCGATGAAAATCAGAAATCTGTTGTTCAAGCTATTGTCTTTCATTTTATACTTGGAGCTGAAACAAGAATGGTCTTTCTGGTGTTTGTCTGTACCGCTCTTTTAACAAAGAGGTTCTGATCTATGGCCAGCCCTCTTTAAGCACCACGATAATGCAGTCATTCATTATTAACAGAGAGCAGAGGATTAGTGGAGGCCTCAAATACATCAGGAACAAGCAAGTGGGGAAATGAAGGTATCAATTATGTATCTGCCATGTTTATGATGCTCTTACAGAGTAGTTGTTTTCCCCAAAGGGAAGAATCCTCTGGGAGAGCAAAGCATGTTCTCAGTGCCTTCTCTGATAACAAGATGGTGTCTCCCCAGATGAAGCTTCAACAAGCCCCTTTCTTTAGCCATTTTCCCTCCCAGGAGTACTTGATGCTCTGGTTAGTCCTGGGCTGGTGCCTGGACCTAAAAGGAGAGTGCTGCTGGCTCTCCCACAGGGAGGTGGGATCCTGGTTTCCAACCCTACCTCCACGAGTGACGAGCACCTGCCCCCCAGTGCGTGCTGTGAACAGGGCAGGCTCCAGCCCAGCATCCCAGTGCAATGAGCTGAAGGGCAGCACCTTTCTCATTTGTAATTTGCTCCAACTAAAGTTTTTTGATCACCAGCGCCTCTTTTCCATAAACACTGATGGAAAAACTGAAGTAAAAATATATGTATGGATATAGCCTCAAACCTTCATGAAGATGGCACTACAATTCCACTGGGTTTTACTGTAGTAATTTACAGTGCCATCACCTTGCTTGATGGAATTACCATTTCTTGTGTAGGAAAGGGACCGTACTGGTTTTTAAAGTAAAACTGAATCCCATCACAGTTTACACAGACCTGTCCTTTGACGTGAATGTGCCCCTGAGTGTCCAAGTTTAAATTGGCAAAAGAAGGGCAGCTGGGCTGGCAAATATGTCAGCTTGTGCCTGACTTCCCCCACCTTGGCCCTAGTAAAGAACAAGATACAGGGAGTAAAACAGCTGCTTGCTGTGTATCTGGGGATGAAGAGGGTAATGAAACATGATGCAGAATAAAAGTCAGCTGCAACTTGGCAACTCCCATTTCCTCATAGCAAAGAAGATGACTTAGACTGTATTCAGAATTATGATATTACGCATACAGAATGATGTGAATGATTTTTACAGGCTGTGGTTTTAGAGTTGGCAAATTGGTCTTTTGACTAAGAAGACTGTGTTTAATCATTAATAGGTTGTTCTGAGCATTTTGGAGTCTTACTATTACTGTTTATTCAAGCTGGTGTCTAGCAACAAAGACGAGCATTTTAAAGGCAGCTAAAAACTGAACTTAAAAATAAACACAGTTCTCTCTACAAAGACAGCAGAGCTAAAAGCCTGTACAAATATTTGCAATGACAGCAACAATCAGAAATTTGCTGGTTGGGTTTAAAAGTGTTCTTGACCTCCCTGGCAGCGTTCTGAGGCCAGCAAGGTCATAGAAAGAGACTATTTGCTTTGAGATTGACTTGCACACATTCGGACAAGTGCATTATGCTGTTTCCTGTACTAGAAAAAAGGGTGTTGACGTGGTGCCAGTATAGAAGAAAATGTTGCTCTTGAAAGGCAGCACAATGAGCTCTGGGCTGTCCTGTCCCAGGCATTTAATTACATGACGGATCAAATTGCTCCTAAGGTTTTGGGTATGTAAATGTTCTTTGTAGGTCAGGAACTCCTTGTCATAGTACTTAGGGGTGGGGAAGCATTGGGATGGGAGCCCACAAAACCAAACCTGCTTTCAGATGTATAAACATGTTAATTGTGAAAGATTTGGTTAAAGTTAGTAATAATAAAGGAAAAAACACGTGTAACATTCATATAGAATTGTGTTTGGCAAGGGCACTGGATGGTCTGGAATGAGTTGGAGTGGGTTCTCCACCTTTTTCATGCTGAAAAGGAAAATAGCTGATGATGTTAGCACTTCAGGTGATCATTGCTTCAGCACTGGATGTGTTGAAGGCATCAGAGCATCTCTCACACCTGCTGGCAGTGAGCTCAGGTGATCACTTCCTGGCAGGAAGACTTCTCTCCCCTTCACCCCTGCACTCTGCAGTGATGCAGAGCAGGTGAGTTAGCAGAATAATCTCCTAACATCCTACGGCATCTCCTTTGGGATGATGTACACCTCCAGAGGAGCCAGCCAGCTGAGATCTGTAACAGCCTCAGCTTGCATAGGGCTGGAGAGGAGAGGAGCTGCAAACAGCCCAGAGTAACTTTGGCCATGCTTTGACTGTTCTGCTAGGTTTTTGACTCAGAGTGGACAGTGAGTAGCTAGAGCCATTTGAGGGTGTGCTGATTTACTCTCTGAAGGCAAACAGGCTCCTGTGAGAGTCACAGATAACCACCTAGACCTGCCCAGGAGTGAGCAGCTGGGTGGTAGAGGGGATGCTTGGCAGAGTTTGCACCAAGTAACAATCTTTGCCTTTGCCTTGCATCCTTCAGGTTTCTTTTTCCCAGATTCCTGCGGATTGTGTTTCTCATCTTGTCAGGTTTCTGGGAATGCCAGGAATGGGATGTTCCAGTAGGGCAGTTGCCTCATCTTTCCTGTCAATGAGCCGGCACTGGGGATCCTCCCCCACCTTCCCTTGCCTCAGTAGCTGCTGCTGCTGCTCAAACCAGAGATCCAGGGGCTCCTGGCCTGTTTGGGGCAGATGGAGAGTAACTTGCTGCTAGCTGGGGAAGTGGAAACCAGGGCCAAAGGCTTCCCTGTGACACTCCTCACCCAGTTTTTTCTCAGCATTGGTATAACGCACCTATTAACCACTGCAAAGGTGGTTTCTTTTAATTCCTCTTTATCACCACACAGGAGAAGGGCCACGTGCTTCAGTTTATTTTCACACTTCTAGCCAATATCTGCTGGGGAGATTTACCATTTGCCTGCAGCTAAAAAGATTTGTTGTAAACTTATTACAGTTATTTTTCACCCCCGGATTAAGGCTATGCCAAGAAAAGTCAGTAAGGAAGTATTTCCAGTTTTGCAGTTCTGGTTTTCAGATGTGATGTTTTAAAAATATCAATGCAGAGTTGCATAAGATGAGTACATGCATCTTACTTTTAGGTGAAATTACAAAATTATCAAAAAAAATATTTAAACTATAAATAGAAATATATACTGTCATACTCCAAGGAGATTTATCCCTTAATATTCAGACACGAGAAGCATTAATTTTCAATTAACAGCTCAGCTGTTCAAAGTAGTTTGGTTGCTCTTTTATGTACACTACTTTCAGTTGTTGTTTTTTCTGTCCTCCCACATCTCTGTTATTGTGCCCGGATTTTTTTCCCCTGTTTTTGTGGAGGAGTTGCTTTGACCTTTGATATGATGTTTCATATATCTGGAAAATGTAACTGTCTGGAAACTTTCCATTTGCTGCTTTTTTTCTCAAGTATTGGGGTTGAGGATAAAAGAATAAGCTGCCTGCATTAAAGCTATGATCCCTTTCCTTCTGGTTGGAGCTGTGTCCAGGGTGAGAGAGGAGGTAGCAAGAAGATTTTTGGCCAGGTTGCTTTCAAACCTAACATGACAGGATGGCTGAGCATTTGCTTACTTCTTCTCCAGGAAGCTGGAAATATGGAAGTTAAACATTTTATTGAAGAGGAGGAAGAAGTTGTGTAGCTGTTCTAATGAGGACTGCATGTTGCCAAAATGTAAATAATTAATTTACAAATACATGTTTGTGAGCATATTGCAAGCATAGGTCAGATCTTTATTTTTTGTCAGACCTTAAGAGAATCCCTGATGTGTTTTGACAAAAGAAATAGTTGAGAAGAGAGGTGGTGTGATTGTAGAGGTCTGACTGCAGTGCTCAACGCACTGTTGAACACACCCAGCTCAGATGCCAGTGTAGATGGAGCACATGAGCTCTGAACTATGAGGTTCCTGCATGGGAAGTGTAATTTAGGGAGGCTGAGTAGCCCTGACTGGCTATGTTGCCTGGGGTATTTCCAGTGTCTCTACAGAGTGCCCTAGAATCATAACTTTGCCTTTTTTTCTGTAGAATTAACCCAGTGGGAGTGAAAACTATACTGTGAAGTAACGCTGGAGCTGGATGTTACAAGTGTGTTGTCTGCATTTGGGATGCACGAGCAAGAGACAATTTGTGGTAACTGATGTGATAGCCTGCAAGCTGACAAACCAACCAACAGCACTTAAGTTGAGGTGGTTGTTGTGACCAGGAATAAAAAAAGCAACACTTTTTTGTGCTTTACCCCAGTGATGCAGCAAGCACACCTCAAGCCTTAAAGTTAACCCTGTTTTATGTCCTGTTTCTTGTGTAATTAGTAGGAAGCCAAGGTCAGGTCCCCTCCTTGCTTGCTGGGGATCAGTGTCTTGTAGGACTAGGGTATCCTACCTAAGAGACAGAGAGCTAAATAAGCTTTTCCAGGCCTTCAGCTGCTTAATCCCAAGTGTACAGGTAGGAAACTGAGAACTAGAATAAATACATCATTGTTGGTAACTCTGGTCATATTCCTTCTTTGCATACTGCAGAAGAGAACAGTGTGGCTGAGCATCCCTTAGTCTGAAATGTGGAGCCCTGAGCATCCATATTATGACTTCCAGGGAAGCACAGGCTTCCCTCTTTTCCATCAAAATACGTGTGTGGCAGTACCTGTGCTTTTTGCAGAGCTTAGGTAGGGGCTCATCACAGGCAGAACAGAATATGGCCTTTTGAGCTGGATTTTCCATTTGTTTTCCAGTGTTTGACCTTCTGCAGCAAGGCACCATTTTCCTTGTGGAGCAATGGGAGTTGCAGGGTTTGTACTTGAAGTCCTTTCTGAACTTTGGCACTTCCGATCCAAGTGTGATTCCAGCAATCCCAAAGGCATTTGTGTGCGTATCCTTGTAGAAACCTGGAGGTATTCAGGCAGTCATCTCTGCTCCTGCTGTGGTTATCCTAGGAGGATTCCCTCTGGCTATTTCAGGGCAGCAGCCAGCATCCCTATGAAGTAGCCGCTACCCAGCCTGTTTAGCTCATTGCCAGCAGGAGGTCCAATTAACATTTGGCAATATTGGCAGTTCCATATGGAAACTACCACTCTGCCGCCTACGTTTGAACTTCAGCTTTTTTCCTTTCATTTAATTAAAACACAATCAAGTCAATTAGCTCATGGCAGAATTTCTCCAAAGTTAAACTCCAGATGTATGGCAAGGCAAAAGCATGCAGATGCCAATTCATTGTGCTGCCTGGAGGTAGATTATCTCTCTACCATTTGCCAGTTTATCCACCAGGGATTAGCTGCATTTTTTTCCCTTCCAAGTAGATTAAAAAAAAAAACAAACCAACAAAAAACAAACAAACAACAACAACAAAAACCATAAAAATGTGAGAAGAAAACTATTTTTCCATCTGGTTCTGATCAGGAAAAATAATAATTTGAGATACTTATTGAAAACGACATTTATAGTGTCAGAATGACTTCTGATTTTTAATGACTATGTGAAACCTTTTACCATGAAGTGTCTTGAAATTTGCCAGTAAGCTCAAGGAATAAGCAGCTTATACTCTATAGCAAGTTGATGACTTACTGCTAATTGGGGATAATAGGCAGCTGCAAAAACATGTTCATTTTGCCGGCATAAAAACCATGATTTCAAACTCTGTGCCCTCTGGCAAGGTGGTATAGAAAATCATATTGGTGTCAGAAGAGGTTTTGATGTCTCAATAAACCAAGATGACTTTTGCAGCACATCCCTGTGAGGCAGCAGGGTGCAGTGAGAGGAAAAGAAAAAATAACTGTTCTAGCTAACTGGTAGTTAATAAGAACAGAAATTGTATCCAAATCCACATATAAGGTAAACCTGAACTGGGGCCAAGGCATCTTCTGCTGCATTTCTCAATTCATTCATGGTTAGATGTGGCAATACCCTGAGTCATCTGTACTCTGATAGGATGAAAAGGTTTTCCTGACATGCTTTGAGAGTGTCGTGGTGATATCATGGCAATACTGCAAGAGAACTATTGCTAGTGAAAGCATTAGGCACCAGTGCTACCTTAGTGCCTTGATATCAGTGGAGCACTTGATTCTGTGCCTTTTTCCCTCTTGGTTGTGTTGTCCATCAATAGGAGGAGGACTTTTCCTTCATCTTGCCACTCTTCACCTTGCAATATGACAAGGATCCAGAGCAGAGTTGCAGTGCAGGTGAGTGAGCCTTGGCTGGTGTGGGTGGGAGAACGGATTGCAGCATGAAATGTGCAGCATGGTGGGGAAAGAAGAGATGCTCTGGTGGTACCATCTTGTACTTAACAGCCCTGATATGAGAAAGAATCTCTTAAGTATATATAGCAGTGCTCCAGCAGGACTGGATTAGTTCAGTTGTGTAGAAGGATGCTGGTGAGGGGAGTGCAGGTTAGGTTCTTCTACTGGCTTTTCATTTTCACTGCCAAGAGAAAAAATGCACAGAAGTAAAAATACAGAACATTTAATGTCATAAATATAGTCCTCTTTTTTTTGATAGTGAATTTCTTTAAGTCAAAGTTTTTTAAAAATGGTCTTGCTGCATTCCAGATCAAAAGGCCTGGAACCAGCAGAAACACAGCTGTTTACTTCACAGGAATTGATATTAGACTTGCTTGAAAGGATCTGATGGATCATTCTTTTGTTGCATTTTGCTTTTTTAAAGTTAGTTGTAAGTTCTTATCTGAAGAAAGTGTTAGTGTGTGCCAGTGCTGACGTCTTAATGTTGAAGTGTACCATGCCCTGGGAAAACTGTGATGATTTCGCATGCCTGCCTCAGCCACACAGCATCTCTGGAGATCATACACAGCAGTAAAGTGTTTCCTCAGCAGCTACAGAGATCAGTGCTTCTTATTGCAAGCAGTCTTCCTGGGACAAGGCATGTCCAGGCATTTCCATCTCTAAGCATTTATAGGAAAGTCAGGGTCATCCCCAGACTGATCTAATCTTCTCTGGCTGCCCACAAGCTTGAAGACAGGCTGTCCTTTTTGTATCTTTCATCTGTTTCACAGCCCATGTGGCATGATTTGGCTCTGCAGCATCTCTGCTAGCCTTGTTGTTGGCCTTTTGCATGAAGATCTCCTCGTCGTGTGACATCAATGTGCAGGATTCATGTCCTCACTTCTTGTGTACCTGTCTGATCCTGCAGCTGGAAAATCTTCACCTAGGGCAAAGGACTGGAATATGATAATGTAAACTGTGCACGTACTACAGCCAAAGTCATAGTGTCAAACTTATTAATAATATTTATTGAAGGCAATGAAGTGACTCACTTGCTTTTTGAAGATGGTGGGAATAAGGCAGGACTTCATGATATTGTACGTACAAATAAAAGAGTAACACAAGTCAGCAAGCTCCTCTAAACCTCGGAAAGCTAAGATGTTTCTTTTCCCCTCAGTGAATATGTATAATGTTTATAATGATTAATAGAAGGTTGATAAGTTCACTGAGGTGAAAAACACAGTGCTTTATTCTTAAGTAGTACATGACCTAAAAAGCAAATAGTGTACATCTGAAGCATCAGTTTCCTGCGGAGTGTTTCAAAGAAGAGGAGTAATAACTTTTGTGAAGATGTCTCCATAAATGCTCTGAAATATCATTGCTGAAATCGTGGGGTTTTTTCTAAATAGTTTATTAATTGGTAAAATGTGCTAGCTTGTGAATATGTATGTATACACACAATATATGTGCTTGTGAATATAAATAAGTTATTTTACCTAGACATATTACTTAGATTACCTCTAAAGCTAGTCTGTGATATCTGGCTATGCTTATTCCTTCTTTTCACATACATGTTTCAAATGAGGGAACTGGTACAAGGTCCGTGCGTTAGTAGATTCCCAATTGTGAACACTTGTTCAGCTCACTAGATAAATCAACTCCTGGTCTTTTATTGTCTGAAGGAATTACTGCTGACATCTGTTTTCAAAAGTTTCAATCTTCTGGAACAGAATTATTGTCCATGAATTTCAAGTATTAGCTCACTTGAAGCAGACAGATTTCTGTAGCTAGGATGAATATCATTATTTTGGAGTTAAAAGTTTTCAGCAGAGGGCAGAACAGGGACTGGTACAAATCAGTGTTTCTCTGAGCTATTGGAGCCCTAATCCTCTTCCATTTCTGCTGGTAGGCACAGGATGGAAAATCTAGATTAGGTTTCTGTGGAAGTGGTCTCCTGCAATAGATTGGACTCCGTAACTCAGGAGGATTTGAAAAGATCGGTGTTCTAGTGTTTATAAGGCCATGCTGTCTATCACCAGGATGCAGGCTCTTCATACCAGTAGCCCAGCCTTTCTGAGCCATTGGAGACAAGAACATGGGTTTTGTCCTGCTGCCTCAAGGGTGGGTAGCCTCTCACTCCACTGAGCTGAGAGACGGCTTCTGCCAGTGAGATAATGCTTGGCTCCTGTCCCAGGACAGAACTCTACAGCCAACAGATCCTGGTCTCTTTTCGTCACCACTTGACTTGGATTTGCTAGCACTGATTTCCCAGAGAAACTGTGTGTTTCTGCATCCCTTAGTACCATGGGAATCTCAGCTGGGAGGGACTCAGGAGGTTACTCAGAGCAGGACTGTTCCTGACATTAGGTGAGGTCAGCCCCAGAAGGAGCTTTGGAAGTTTACCTGGCTGAGCCTTCAAAACCTCCCAGGACCTGTTCCAGTGCTGCACTACCCACCTCCTGGTGTTGTTTTCCTTACCTCTTACCTGGCTTTTGCTGGCTGCAAACTGTGGCCCTCATCCCTTCTTACGTCAGCTGGAATTCCAAAGACAAATTTTGCTCTCTTGTATTTATAAGTACCTTCCCAGTAAATGTAATTCTCCCTTAGATCCACAGTTTCCAGCAGAGACTTCTGTATACTGTAGGGGACTGCACTCCATAGGCAGTGCCTGTAAGCCCAGACAAAAGTGCAATCCCTAATTTCAGGCAAGTCACCCCTGCAGGGCTCTATCTGCTTCCCTATGCCTCTCTGCAGAGGTACTCACTGCCTTTGGTGATCTTCTCATCCCCCAGCTCGTACCTGGCTTCTCAGGGTCTGTTGGGGGGTAGCTGCTTCATTTTTAGGGAGTCTCATTTTAAATCTCTCTAAGGTTCACCTTGTTCTCTTGGGCACAGAGGTGAGGAAGTTGGGATTTTGTACTCCTGCAAGGGGTAGACATAGCCAAGTCCTTTCCAAAACCTTTGCTTTTTACATTTAAAGTACATTTGCATGCCATCTTATCTCCATGTTATGGACCAAAAAATACCCAAAGCAAACAAATAAAAACTTTAAACTTTGTTGCATCTGAATAACCGTGATTTAACCATTGCCTGTAGAAGTTTTCTATCTCTCAGGCAGTACAGAATATATTGAATTTCATGGCATAACTTGCTCTTGCTTTTTTATTTAAATGCTATCATTTTCATACTAATTTATCTCTAGTTTTAACTTCATAGACTTCAATGAAGTTATACAATGACTGTTTCTTCACGGTACTTTATTTCTCAAAACATTGGAAACGAAGTTTCTTGGACTCTGTGTGCGTTACATCAGCTTTTTCACAGAAAAGATTTTTTTTTTTTTAGCATCCTGGATCAATCTAAAGCCTAGGACAAATATAGGACTCATTAAATGCCATTTGTCTGAGAAACAGAATAATAAGATTGCACCATGATGTTATGTGGCTGAATATGTATCTTTTTAGCAGCTAGGACACAGGACCAGGATTCAGGAAGCCATTTGGCAAACATAAAATTAAGCACTTAACAATTCTGTGGCTCATATTTTCCATCTGTAAAATGGGGACATTGATATTTCTTTCTTTGAATAGCATTTCTGATTTAATGATCTATGATTATCATTACTACTGTTCAGAGTGGCATCAGCTCTGTTCCAAATTGGTTATAATTAGAACGTTTAGATGAATGAAAGCAATTACAGAGCCTATATGCCACAAACAGTTAAGACCGTGATTAGTTTTGTGTCTCTAAGTAATTGCAGTTACCTCATTGCTCATATAAGTAAAATTCAGCACACTCAAAGTGTTTGCAGGACTGCAAATGGAAGGCTTTAAGAAACCTTAATTCTTAAATAGACATAAATAATAGTAGATTTCGCAGGGTAGTTTATTTTAACTGTATGCTACAGCATGATGTGGGATGAGTCTTAATTTGATTCACAAAACTCGAAGTTTGGCCATTGATGCTAAATATTGGCTTTCAGATCATTCAATATGTTTTTGCAGAAAAGAAATCCTTCTTTAAATTTTGGCTCCAGTTCAAAAGCTTATTGTTTAATACACTTTGTTAATAAGAAGCCTGACTCATGGTAGGCTGTGCTGTGAAGGACTGATTACCAGGGATACCAAACAGACCTGTTCCCATTCCACTGCCAGAACAGTTATCTTTAGAGTTTGTTTAAGAAAGGCTTAATTTTACCCAAAAGAAATAGTTTGTCTTCACATTGCAAGGGTCTTGTTTTCTGTGTGATGATAGCTAGTTATTCAACTTTACCAGGGATAGGGAAAAAGTCACCCAAAACATATGTTGAAAGAAATTCTCCTGTAGTGATGCAAAACCACTGGACTGTGCAAATATGCCAGAGGAGCATCACAAGAAGCAAGTTGTAGACAGCTGCAGCTCAGCTGCTGAGAAGCAGTGAAGCCCAGGGCAAGCTGGGGTAGGGACTGGCTAGTGACCATGAGCTGAGATCAGATGCCCCTTGGCTGCCTTCTGGAACAGGAAAAATCCACGTGGATGCACACACAGCCTGTTGCAATCTGATAGTGGAAGAGTTTAGCTGTTGGGAACTATTTTGTTTTCCATCCTTCAGTTATTTTTACTTCTTTTCTTTATACAGTTGATGGTTTGGACAAGGCTTCAATTGCTAACTCGGATGGACCAGCCCCAGGATCCCAAACTCCCCCCTTCAAGAGGAAGGGCAAACTCTCCAACATTGGCAAAATCTTTAAACCTTGGAAATGGCGGAAGAAGAAGACCAGTGACAAATTCAGAGAAACATCAGCAGGTATGTCTGTGGCCCTTTGGTGGCAAATAGTAGGAAACACTGTGATGGTTTTGCGGGGTAATATTTGAAAAGCTCTTTGAACTTGTTAGATGGCAGGGATTATTTAGGCACAGTGTTTGACATATAGAAAAAGAGTTTGATCATTGACAAGGGAAAACCTAACCTTGTTCAGCTTCTGTCTTGAATCTATCACCAAAAATATGCAGCTGATTTGTTTACCATACGTATCCTCAAATATATTGGAAAATCTCTCTGTCCTCCTGATAGTCAGTGACTTGGATTATGAAATAAACCTTGCCTTCATGGGGACAGAACGAGGATCAGCTCTGCAACCCCTGCCTTCATAGAGGCAGCTCTGCCCCTTCACTTCCCCTTTGACAAGGCTGGAAGGATGGTCTGAAATAAAATGCTGTGGTTGTATTATATTCTGTCTGAAAAAGAGGGATATTGAAGGCTGGGATTTAGTTAGCCAAACATAGTTGTTTGGGGCCACCTGAGATGCTCTGGGCTTGTCCTGGCTGCTCTCCCAGAAGGTTTGATATCATATTTGTCATCCCTGTGCAGACATCTCCAAAAACCTGGGGCATCTGAAGTGGCTTTAGACACCTATGTTTAGGAAACTGAATGCCACCCTGCATATATGTGTGTGTGTGTCTTTGTGTCACTGCTCTAGCCAAACTTTCTCTACAAAAATCCCAAACTTCTGGTTTGGGATTCAAACATGTGAATTTGATGTCATTTCCTAAACTTGAGAGTCCTGTGAGCTTCTGTGAGCTCATTGCCACAGTGCAAGCCCTCTGTCTACTGTCTCCCAAGACTGTAGGCAATAAAACCAACACTAGTCTCCTAAAGTGTTTCCAGTAGGCTCTCCTAGACTCTTAGAAGTACACTGCTTGGCATTTTAAACCCATACCAACCCCTGACAGTTACAGCAAGGAGCTCTATGGTTTGACAGTGAAACTTCTAAAACAAACTTTATTTACACAAAAGGCAAAAGGAAGCCGTTTTCTCTAGTGTCTTCATCACTCCAGATGCCAGTTGAAGTTTTGAACAGATTTCTGAGATCTTCAAATCCTTCTATCTCTCCTTTTTCCCTTTTTTTTTTCATTTTCCCACGTACCCTGCAACAAAACCCCCACAATTTTTTCTACTACTGCAATCAAAAAAATAAATCCCCTCAGTCTGATATCTCCTTCATTGCTTCCCATTTCCTTCAGCTTTCCCAGTACTTTTATCATATTGCTAAAGCAAAGTTATTTCTAGTTAATGACTCCTGAATGTTCTGCAGCTTCTCCTGGACAGGTATGTGATTTTATATGCAATGAGTTCTTCAGAGTAATGACCATTCATAAACTGTGTATACAGAGATTCCCTGAACTTTCACAGCCTATTAGCCTGTGTTAAATTGTTATGCCATTAAATAATAATGCATGTATTGTTTTTCAATTATTTTTTTAAAAATTAATATCTGGTAAATTCATGCTAAATACAGTATTTCTTATGTTGTACTATCTTTCTTTCAAGGGCCTGAATCCAGTCTTACAAGCATGACACATCAATTCTTATAATACCAAGACAAAGCATGTGTTCCTATTTCTTTTACAAAAGGAGGACATGATGCCCAAAGAAATTAAGATCAACATTTTCAAAAGTGCCTCCTTACATACTCACTTCTACTTAAATTGCTGGTCTTGTTTATGATGTTGTGGTCCCTCAAGATACTCACTTGCTTTTAAACTGTGCATGGGATCACTTATGTTTGTGTATGTGATTCATGTGAGGCTGGAATTTGACTTGAGAAGTAGTTTGAATTGCATTCATCCTGCCTTAGATGGTAACTTCAGGGATGAATAAAAATAGTATTCCCTGTATTTCTTGAGGAAATAGACCCAGGAGCAATGGAGACTGAGAAGACACATTTACGTGGCAAGTTGCCCCTTGTTGCTCGCTTACTGACACAGCAGAAGAAACTTGCTTATCTAACTTGAGAAGGAAATGGGAAGACATCCATTCAAAATAAAAATCCTACAGGATATCCTCTTCCTCACAGTACTCGGTCAGAGATGTATTTACGTTACCAAGGGGGGGCTGTGTGTGTGCCTGCCTCTTACATGCAGGAAGCCCATTTCCTGCCCTGGGACCGTGGGGAGAGCACGACGCTCCTCATTTATTGCCTGTTCTCTTAGCCGGGCTACAATGTGGTAAATCTGTGTGCAGCTGAAGAAAGGGTTTCTTCTAAGACAGAATGTGGGCTCTTTGAAGGAAATCTCGCTGCTTTCTCTGGGTTTTCAATAGGCTTTTTGAAACAGGTTCTTGCTGCCGCCTTGCCAGGACGTGTACCATGGAGTGCTTTTTGTCTTAGGAGCAACTGGAAGATGTTCATAAACAGCAAATACCACAAACATCATAAAAGGATGGATGTTTAGATGTCAGCTATTAGTATCTGTGCCGAAGTGGGAATGATGATTGGAATTTTTTCCTTTAGCAACATATTTTTCACACTCTGTCTCAGAGAGTCTATTCTTTGGGCACTGGCTGTATGCTTTTTGCCTAGAGGACTTTCAAAATGAAGTAAAAACAAACATAAAATGGCATAATCTCAAGGGTTTCTCTCCTCTGCAATGTTTTGCTGTGAAGGAAAAGGCAGCAGTTTGTGGCTTGGCACAAAGTAGATGCCACTTCAAAGCTTCACTGCAAAAGTGTATACAGAGAGGGACCAGAGGGCAATTTTAGCTCTTACTAAGTCAGAGAAAAATTAATAATCTGAATTCTCTCAAGCTTCTCTTAGAAGAACAAAACTAAATACTGGAGAATATCCAGAATCTCACAGCACTCTTCGAGTCAGAGAATGGGTTTTAAGACTGCCTGAGATTTTCAGCTGCTGAGCATCACTAAGCAGTCTCTTTTGAGGGGATGAGGAAGGAGAGGGAGAGAAGTTGCTTTTTGAGGTAAACTATTCCCATTATTAGTGTTACTATTATTTGTATTGGGCAAAAAAGCAAATGTTTGTGGACTAAGATTTACTTGAGTAAATGAGATCTGTATACAATACAATAAATTCACATCCTTTCTGATAGTTACACCGGAAGTCAGGGCAAGCTCTGCTTTTGACTGCAGCAGGGGGAAGGATTTTGACCTGGCATTTTCTAATTCTTCTGGAGCATGAGACTGGAGGCTGCCTGCCTGCCTCATCTCAGCCTTCTTCAGTAGGCAAGGACTCATAACCAGTTACCCTCACAGCCAGAACTGATCTCTTTGTAATCAGTCTCAATACATACATGTACACAGATGGAGAAATGCTCTTTACATTTTATTATTGCTCAAAGTTATTAACAGTATGTTGGTGTTCATGTTGAAATGTTATATATATTCACACCTTTATATATACACATATATATATCTACATATCATGTATATGACAGACATTTTGAGATATATATTCACATATATAGATATATATACATTACCATATACACATATTGCAGAAAAGATTTGTACTGATAGCATCAGCTGGTCACTCAGCCTAATTGCACAGTTTTAAGAGTCTCAAACCAGTCAGCTGAGCTAATTACTTTTGACTACTGTTATGTTTCAGTAAGCTCTCCTAAAATGATAGAGTTACAAAGTCAAGTATTCAGAAGTCAGGAGATGTTTGAATGATGGTGCTGGGTGACAGGATGGTAGGAAATACTTTACTGTGTAAATGTGAAATGTATTGCATAATCTAAACTCTGCAGTAAACTATAAATTATTATGATGAGTCCACACTGACTTAATAGCACCCAGTATAAGTTCCTAAGTTGACAGGCTACTCATTCCTCTTATACAAGGGGACATATTTTTGCCACTTTAATTTAAATTAAGATTCTTCCTTTTTCTTTGTAGGAATTAAAATTATGATACTAGTATGAATACTAGCTTGATTTCTAATGTTCTTTCCATGGGCCAAATAATATTTAAAATAAATTATCTTTTCAAGCTGAATTAATTGAGCTTAATCAGTTTAAATAAAAACACCACTCATGGCTAGCATTTTAGAATATGGAGGACTGGTGCTTAAGCTTCTTATCTGTTCACAAATTTTCTGATCTGTGAAAAGGAGATAGTTATGTCTCAGGGATGTTATGAAACCTGTGTACTTTATAAAATGCTTTGAGGTTTTTTAGTAGAAGTGTAAGGGGTCATGTATTTTAATGACAATTGTCATTTCCCATGATAATTAATTCAATACAGTTGTTAATTCAATGTTTTAGAACTGAAAAAATATATCATCTTGAAAAATAGAGAGAGACATTGATGGGGGGAGGTCTGACTAAATGTTCTTAAGCTTGATGGAAAAGGCATTATTGTTTTCAAGTGGCATTGGATTGTCCTGCAGATACGTAAGAGATCATCTCATTTCACTGTCCCAAATAAAACAGATGTAAAAAGGAAGCAGAGAGAAAAGAGTGGGAATTAAATAATATTTGTAATACTGAAATAATAAAAAAATAATATTTATATTGCCGGCAACAAAACAAGTATGAAGTGCATGCGTAAGGTGTTCATCCTTCAGGGCTGTGTCAAAGGAGATTTCACCCTGCTTACGAATGCATCTGCTTTCTAGAAAGACCAAGACACTCCATCCATGTCTGCCCATGTAGTCCTCTGTCTTCATGACCCCCCATCTCTTTTAAAACAGTCTTTGTGGGACTGAGTGTTCCCCTACATGAAAAACTCTTTGCAAGCCTGGGCCATGCTCCTGTGCCAATGTGTGACACATCATTGCAAGGTACTGGAAGAGCTTATGAGTAATTTAGGTTTGGGACCCAAGGCAGTCTAACTTGATCAGAGTTCAGGCTACCACACTCTCCCCAAGGAGGCTGGCTGATATTGAGAGTCTGCAGCCACACTCATGAGCTCCTTTATGTTGTCAAATGTGATTTGAATGCTGCAGAGGTTTGACCTTTAATGGGCAGATCCCACAAAGTACCTGAGTATATAGACACAGACTTAATGCCAGCTTACATCTTCTTGAGCCAATAATGTTTGCATTTGTGAGCTCTTGATCTCACAGGCATGAGTAGCTTGAAGTGGACTGGTCAAAATGTTTACTGCCTCCAGCTTTTCTGCCAGGAGTTGGTGCTATTTTGATGGGAAAATGTATGCTATGTTGAGCAGTTGCTGAATCCCTGCACTTTGCAGTGTGAGAAATAGACCTGTAAATCTCAGAAGTGCAGAATCTGAGGGACTTTTTACAAGAGCGTGTAATGACAGAACAAAGGGGAATGGCTTTAAACTGGAAGAGGGCAGGTTTAGATTAGATGTTAGGAAGGAATTCTTCGAGGGTGGTGAGGCACTGAACGGGTGGCCCAGAGTTGTTGTGGATGCCCCATCCCTGTAGGCATTCAAGACCAGGTTGGATGGGTCTTTGAGCAACCTGGCTAGTGGAAGGTGTACCTACCCATGGCGGAGGGGTTGGAATGAGGCAGTTTAAGGTCCCTTCCAGCTGAAACCCAAATTCTTTCATTCTGTTCAACCATCCCCTTCCCTGATGGAGACGTGCTGCTGGGAAAGGTGTTTTGCTATGCATGAAGGGCAGCTTTCTCAGAAGAGCCAAACTGCCTCTCTCTGTGCCTTCATAGGAGCCTGTCACTTCACTCTACGGCTGAGTCACTCCAACTGGGCTAGCACAAATGAGATTAAACACTGCAAGAGGTATTATCAATCTGCATACAGCAATTAGACTGACCCTAAAGAGTGTTTGAATTAGTTGATGAGACAAATAGCCCTATCCCATGGCATTAATAGGATGAAGTCCAGCACAGCTGAAGCTTCACCACATGCCCTCAGCTTGAGGTCCAAACGTTACATGGATTTTGATGTCCATATGTAAACAGAATCAGGATGGCAGACTACCTTTTCCTAACAGGGGAGATGGGATTTTACAAGTGATGCTCACATTTTGTGGACGTTATGCACCATGGTCCCATGGATCATTACAATAATCTCCCAGATCACTGCATTGGTTTGGGGATGGGATGCAGTGTGGAAGTATTCTATTTTGACATCTGTAAATGCTTTTCCCCATAAAACTATTCAGCATTTTTCCCATGGGCCATAAACATAATAATTAGAATGCTTCGTGTCACAGTCTTGGGGTTTTTGTGTTTGCTGCTTTTTTTTAACCTAAAAACAGGATGCTGCATTTTTTTCCATGAAAGCCAACCAGCATCCATTGATGAGGATGTTATTTCCTTTTAGAACACAACTTTCTGGCTTCTGTTAAAGGTTGTTTTGTTGATTTTTTTTTTTTTTTCCTTTAAACAGTTTGCATGTCACACAGGCTAGTCTGTGAGTTGCTTGCTCTGAGCAGGATTTGTCTCTCCCTACTCAAAACCTCTACAAAGCAGATGGAGGTATCTCCAGCTGAGCTAGTCAGTCTAGTCAGTGGGAAAGAGGTACTCTTACATGTTAAATGCCTGTGCTAGGATGAGTTCAGTTTCACCCTGGAAGTACCTTTTTCCATTGTCCATAAAAGAAGCCTCAAGGAGACTTGCTGAGCTGAAGATATTGGATCAAATGAGTCCCCACTTTCTGTGCCTGAAATTGCAGGACGATATTTTCAGGGACTGTCCATGAAAACCCAGACCACTTCTCCTGCAGAATCAGAGGAAACAAGATTTCTCTTTCTATAAAATAAAAATCATTCTCTACATTTTTTTCACAGGCATCAGCAGTATGAGAAAAAAATCTATTCTTAACTGTGCTTTTTCTTTAGTGTTGGAAAGGAAGATTTCGACAAGACAAAGCAGAGAGGAGCTGATAAGAAGGGGAGTGCTGAAGGAAATGCCTGAGCAAGGTGATAACACATTAACTAGAATTTAGCTACTAAGCACTAAACATATATGATAAAGCCACTGTTGCATTGTTTCCATGTAGTATAAATAGGTATGAGAAGTGTGAGAGGTAATTTGGGCCAGCTGACAACTGAAGTTGAGTCAAGAGATTTGTGCTCTGCAACTGCTTCTGCCATAGGTGCCCCAGCTGACTTCCGGTCATATCCTGAAGTATTGTAATGCTCCCTGTAAATAGTGTGACTTCTGTGGTTCCTACTTATTGTTTTCCAGAATTTTTTTGAATTGGTGATAAATCTATTTTTGAGTCCAGGTCTGCTGTCTAAAGCCGCTAGAGTATAAAATGAGAAATTTTGGCTGAAAAATTAGGCGCTTTGGAACCCAGAAAAATCAATATAGTCCGTTTCAGGTATCAAAAGGTACTAGTGCTCATATATAAAAGTACCAGGGATCACATGGATCCTACTGCTATCACACAGGCCACAATCACAAATGGCACCAGCATAAAACTGTGGGGAAGAAATCACTTGTTTCAAAATGCTCTAAGTTTTAGTAACTGGCATTAGCCATAATTTGCATTTTGAAAAGCATGAGTAAGCCAAGGTTAATACCTCTATGCTGCATCCAGTTATGTTTCTAGTGGTATTCTCTCTAATATTCTTCATCTTCTATAAATCTAGATTGAATAAAAGTCAAGCGAGTAAAATAGTTTTCTGTAGCTTAAAATCAAACCATTTGTCTTTTTTTCAAGGAGTCTAAGAACTCCACATTTTCCAAAAATAATTTTCTCCTAGAAGTTGTGTTTTTCTGTGTGATCTGAAGGATCAGGAAAGTATCAGTGTGTATGGTTTGTATCATACACATAGATATTTAGAAGCAAAGGGCTTGTTTGTTGATGTGTGACATCACTTGTCCCTACAGAATTTGGCTGATTTTCAGACTATGACATTCAGCATAGCTGGCTGCTGCATTTGTCTCTGCCACTGTCATTGTCTTAAAACAAAACATGTAAACTCTCCATACCTCAGTTTGTCCATCTGTGAATTTGTTGTGGGTTTTGCCACGTGCTTTACTGGGGACCTGCGTGACCTTGTCCTTTGAGGGTTGTAAATTGCATTTACGGCTGGGACAGTTAATGAAATGTGTTAACTTCTCAGGTTGGTTACAGTCTGAACATAAAAACTATCATTTGTGATAAAAGTATGAATACTTTGGTCATCAGTGCCTTGATCCTCTCTTCCATCCTTAAAAGGGGGATGGGACTTTGGATTCCTTACAGGGATTGAAGAAAGTGAGAAGAGGCTATAAACATGAACAATTTTCTTTTCTTCCTCCCATATCAGTCTGGTCTGAGTCATCTTCATCATGCATTGCTTCATATTTGATGAAAATTGTAATTTTTAAGGACATTTTGAAAGAATATGGGGTTGGTTTGAAGGTGCTAAAAATGGAGAGGTAGGAAAGAGTTGAGGAGTGTGAAGGTAGTTAGAAGGAATGACTATGGAGACGAAAGCTAAAAGAGGAACTTACACGGAGTCTTGAAATGTGAGAGGTAAGAAATGTGAAGAAGTGACAGTGTTTCACATGGAGTGAAGATGAATGAAGTGGAAAGTGGCGAGTGCCACTTGGAGGCAGGAGGTGTTTGCAGAAGCAAGATGTGAATAAGAGGTGGCAGTGTCACATGTGGAGGCGGAGAGGAGAGAGTGGATTTAAGGACCCCTGGAAGAGAGAAGCTGAAGAAACTGAATGTTGCACTGAGGTAAGTGCAAGTGTCAGCTGTAGTAAATTAGATAAGGTTAGGAAGGATTTTTTTACAAATCAAGTTGATATTAGTGTGCGGAAGATAATGAAACAATCACCTTAGTGGGAGCACCCAAGGTGGTAGGACAGAAGCTGCATAATTATGTTGAAACCAGGGAAGTGCCAAACATCCAGGTCTGATAACACACAGCAAGAAGAGAATTGCCACAGTTAGTGAAGAATCTATGAGAGAAAATCAAAAGAGATGCCATGTACATTTGCTCCATTTTTGGATCGACAGCAAGGGAATCCTGCAGAAAGAAATTACCAGAGAAAAAAATCAACATCAACTTTAAAGTGCATGGAACAGAGAAAGCTGTAAGCCAGCAAGAGTAGCACTTTCCAGGAATATAGAGACAAACAGGGAAGAGAAAGAAGTTTTTTTCAGGATCAAACTCTCAAGCTGAGCTAGTCTGGGTGAGTAAAGTATCACCAGAGCTGAGAAAGAATTTTACTTGCAGAATTTAATAATGTTATGATATGTGATACAGGAAGACTTCACCTTGATTCTTAAGACTGGATGATGTCTTTGTGACATTTTTTTATTAAGTAAATGGGCACATACATTCTGAGAACTTCTGTCAGAATTCTTGGCTGATTTATATAATGGGAGCGCACCGCAGTAGTCCTGCAACTCTGCCCCCTCGTTGTCCATTTTTGGGACATTTTGGAATATGTTACAGCATTGTTGTGGTCCATGCACACATTTCTTTGCTATGTAAACCAAGATGCAGGGATAAGAGAACAAGATGCTCATGAACAGACATGAAGAAGGAAACCAACATGGACTTCCAAGCCCACTACTGCAGAAGTGTCTGCCCAAAGAACATGAAAGCCTATAGAGTGTCTTTACAGAATTACTTTCCAGAGCAGATCTACAGCCTGATGTTTCACGTTTCAGTAAGTCTTTCTCTTTCTGCTTTTCTTCCACAGAAGCTTGAAAGCAGAGGGATGCTGTGTGTTGTAAGTAGGTGCTAAGTAGTTAAACTACGTAATAACTTTTTAATTTTCATTTCAGATGGTGATGTAACAGTAAATTTTGAAACTTCAAATGGACACACCGTAGCCATTGGTGAAGAAACCATACAGGAAGAAAATGTGGTAAAAGCCAGTGGGAATAATGGCACTTTATCAGAGAAAGCATCAGCATCGGAAGGAACAAAGGAAGATCAGAAAGGTAAATGAACATATTCTTCACGGATTGTTTTTTGCCTACTTTAAATATTAACGTGTTCTTCCACTAGCACCTATACATGCTGTGAGTTCTGTTCTGCCCCAAGGATGCCAGCAGAACCTGCTGAGAAGACTTGTGAAACACCGGTATTCCATCATGGTAGGCATGCCTTTTCCTGTGCATATGGTAAGGTCATAAAGAGAAGCATGATCTGAGCACGACAATGCATGCAGGGAGGTTCAATTTCTAAATTCACTGTGAGCCTTTCCTTGTAGCCATGGGCAAGTTTTGGTGACAGGTTTTCCTCTTATGAAAGAACATATTAAGTGCATATACATCACCTTGCAATATCATTGTAGAAGGGGCTTGTGGGTTGAATGTTCAAAAGTGTTTAAGTTGCTTGAAAACCATCTATCATTTTGAAAGTAACTTCAGCAACTCATTCCAATTGGTTTTCATGGAATCTTAAACACTTGCAGTCCAGCTCTTCAGAAACATTCAAGCGGCTGTGTCACTATTGCAAACAGAAACTAGGCCATTTATAGAAAATGCACTTTATAACTAAAGGGTTTTCTATAGATGAATAGTAGTAAATACTGCTAAATATTTAGCAGTCCCAGGGTCCATCTTAATTTTGTTGACTTTACTCAGATCTACCCGAGTTTGGCTCATAAAGGAAATATAAAGATTAGCGTGGAATCACAGGATTTGGACCAATTTTATTTTCTTTCCCTACCATCTTGAATAATGCACTACTTCTTTTCCCTGCCTAAAAGGGTTCTGAAATACTATTTCATTTATTGGATTTTCCTAGCAGAAAGAGCAAAGATACAAAAGATCAAGACCTTCATGCCTGGATGAAGCCATGGAGGCTGGACTGAACAGCCTTTCCAATGTCTTCTATTAAACTCTACCTAGTGATAAGTGAAGCTCTGGAGGTCGAGAGGGTCAGTTCAGCTAACACAAAAATTTGAATTATTCTCTGAGCTACGTAAATTGCTTGACTATGTAAAAAGTGGATAGATGTCCAAGGAGAATCTTATGAGATTTCTAGTACATCCTGTCTCCCAACAAGGCAGAAATACAAGATTTGCCTTTGTCATGACATTTAAATACGTCTGTCTTTTGGTGCCAACTAGAACCAGATGTGTATTGGGTCAGGGGAAAAGAGTTATAAAAGCCATGGAAAACTCCTTTCAAATGGTTCAGTTTAACTTTGGGGTTAGATCAGACCACTTATTATTTTGTGCATCACTAAATACAGCGTTTCGGAACTGTCAGGACTTGGAAGTTTTCCTAAGGTACAGTTTATTTTAGAAATATACATTTCTAACCATTCTGAAATCCCCTCTAGCTGACTTTGCAGAACTCCAGTAAAGCAGGAAGGTTCAATATCTATTTCAAACATCTTATTAGACTCTGCACTCCCTATATATTTTTTTGACCTTATAGGGAGAAATTAAAAATGATTGCTGTACAGGAGTAGACTCAGTACAAAAGAAAGTGTAGCTATCACTCGAGTCCCTCTCAGAAAATTAAGAATATATGGAGGAAGGAGAAGGAAAACAAAAAATGAGCAAAACTGCTGTTCTAGGCTTCATAGAATCTCAATATGAGCATCCAGGAGATGCAAACCCCTTAAGTATACTTTCCTCTTGCACCTAAACATGAAGTTCTTCTGTGAGTAAACATCTTGAGTCCCCTGAAACAGAACGAGATAGATTTATTGCAAAGAATATTCTCCCCACAAAAGGTGTTAAGGATTAATTCCATGCATCAGAAACAGTGTTACACTGTGTAAACCCACTACAAGCCACCCCATAGTCATTGTGAATACATTTCAGTTATTCTTTATTTATGGCACACTAAGCAAGAAGGTGAGCCAGCCTGCTGAACTCAGTGGAAGAGTAAGGCCCACAGCATCCCACAGATGCATCTCACCTGACAGATTAATCCTGGGTGATTTTTTTACAGCAGATGCAGTAGGTTTGCACCCACTGGCAGAGCAAGGAATCAACAGCTGCAGAGTGGAGGTTTGCTAATGCTCAAAATCAGAGCATCAAAATCAGAGCATAAGCAGGAATACTTAGCTCACTGTCTTCTGCTAAGACCATAAAACGTGCTGGTGCTTCAGATCACAACCCTCCATCATGAGAACTGAGATGGGTGGACTTGAATACTAGCTGGCAATCAGGAGTAATGGCTGCAAGGAGTTCATCTTTAGTGAGGCTGATGTGAGGCTTCTAAAGTCATGAACTCTTAGGTGTAAATCTTGAAGGAAGATATTTACACTTTCCATGTTTGTAAGACCCAAAGACAGGATTCATTCCTGCTCTTAGCATGGTGTGCTGCAGTTCCAACTCCCACTGAATCAAAGTTTTCCAAAAAATGCATCTCGACCCCATGAAAGTTATAAGATTATTTTAAGATGCTCTGATGAAATGATGGTGGTCTTTATGTGCCCTCTTGTTCAACTGGGTCTTGAAAATGGCCTTCTCCTATAAATGTGATGACTGCTGGAGCCAGGAGCTTAAAAAGAACGGATGATACAGGCACATTGTGATAATATAGTGAGAGCTGGCAGCAACAGGTTGTAAAATGTGGAATATTTTAAGAGTTAAAAGAAGTTAAAGGAAAAAAGTTTTGCCAGCATGAGCTATGGAAATACAGTATCAACAGGGCGAGCAATAGGCTCAGCCATGCATATAAAAATGAGTAAAGCAGAAGCAAGTGAAGAAGACAACCCCTGAAAGCTGTTCCCCTTGCTGCCAGGCAGTTCCATAAGCTGTGTTCCCATCTGCTGCCTGTCAGCTCACAGGTGCCTTTTGTATTTGGTGAAAAATTCTCTGGCAATTTAACAGTATAACTGTTACTATTTGTAGTAATGATGGCAGTCATACAAGCAGGGCGTTTAAAAGAAAATTTCGCCTTTATGGCAGGATGATAAGAAACGAGTGACAGTTTTACATAAAGCAGGTAATTGATGGATAAAGCCTTGCTGTTGAGAAATCAGATAAATCTTTTTCTGAGATCATTTATTCATGTTGTGTTTGTACTGGGTTGACTTGTGAATTCTTTTGTTTTGACTAAGGAAAGTCACTAGCATCTTTTGCAGAAAATGAAGAGCTAGACTATAGCTATTTTATCTGTGAGCCTTGCAAGGGATACAGAGCAGCAAGCAGACAAGCAGCAAGATCAAAGAACACCCCGGCTGTCTGGGCAGCTGAATTCTGCTGCTGTGCCTGGGCTCCAGAGCCGTGGCACTGGTCTGCAGTATCCCCAGCAGTGCCCAGAGCTCCAGGTTCCAGGTGGGGTATGAGCATCGCAAAGGGGATCCAAGGAGTCTCTCCGCCCCCTGCCCCCTGTAGCAGTGTTGGACAAGACCAAAAGCCACATCAGTAGAATAGGTGTCAAAACTGTCACTGTTTGCCTCCCTAGGTATCAGGACATAGCATTTGTGATGCATGCTGCACATTGTAAAGCCTCCAGGTACTGTGCCAGAGATGCTTTTTTCCTTTCAACCCTCCCAAGATGTCTCTGGAACACCGATTTATGAGAGAACCCCTTTTTTGTATCAAAGTTCAGTTTTTAAACTTGGTTCTTACTCATTTTTGTCAAAGCAAGCTAAATCTTCTAATGATTCTGGCAGACAGTTCCACATTTCATAGTTAGCTTGGGCTTGAAGAAGTGAAAGGTTCAGTAACCATCAGCAAGATACTGCCTGGAAAAAAAATAGTAAGAAGTTCTGTTTTGCATACCATCAGTCAGGTGTGCTGGGTGCTGCTTTGATAAATAACTGCATTGCAGAAAGCCAGAGCTCTGTTACAGGTGCTTTGGGTGATATGGGGCATAAGCTTCTGGAATGTTCCTGGGCCATTTACAGGAGATTGATCCTCTCAGGTTTCCTCATGTCTGAAGTAAACATGAGTGAAGGAAACAGTGTTTAGTTCTGTTTCCAAATGAATTATTGGGCTACATGTGCATATTTTTTTTTCCCCAAGAGGCTAACTCTCGTATGAAAGTTGGCAAAGGTTCCAGGTCTTACTATGTTGGGTTTACAGGTTCTTTCCTCTGTATTTTGTCTGCGCTCCTTAAATCTGCCATTAAATTTAATCTTTTCTTTCTCATATGGGTAACCAAAGAAAAGAAGGTTGGAGACACCTTGGTGTCTTAGGACCATGCATCATTGCTCTCTAATGCTTTAGTTTGTCTTCCAAGAATGTTCTTCGAAGTCAAATTTTTTAGATTCCTTTTCTCAGAGATCTTTTCTTTATTTCCCCAAAACAGAACAAAACCTGTTTGAATATAAGGTAGTAACCCTCATCTTCCAGGGTCTCAGACAAGAGCCTGCTTTGTCTCAGAAGATTAAACTCACAGTCACTGTGAGAAATGAGGCAGACTTTCATCCCTCTTGTGTGCCTAGCTGGCTTCCTACACTCCTGAGCTCTGTAGATCATTGATATGAGCAGCATACATAAAAGGTTGTGGGCTTTTTTGCCTGACTCCCTAAGAATCTCTCACTCCAGCTGAGTTATTTGCTGGCTAAAACCAGTTCTTCTAAGAATAGTATATCTTCAATTCATCACCTGAACTATGTAAATGAGGCTGAATCCAAGTCTTCTTAAAAGGAAAGCTACTCTAGATAAAGCTGCATTTGGCCAGAGCCCGTCCACTAAGTCAGCAGGGCTGGCTCATGCTGGTAGGGTGACGTGAGAGGCACAGGCTTTCACCTACAAAAGCTGAGTGCCTGAACAAAGCTCCTGACTTGTAAACCTGGTTTGTTTGGTTTGTTTTTTTTCTTTTATAGGAAAGATATCCTAATGTGGCTCCAGAATTAGGATTGTGTACATTATTTTAATGAACTAACTATTCAATTATTTGAGCATATCTTTACAGAAAGTAGAAGAGAA
The DNA here is from genome assembly GCA_013397115.1 of Edolisoma coerulescens. Lineage (NCBI taxonomy): Eukaryota > Metazoa > Chordata > Aves > Passeriformes > Campephagidae > Edolisoma > Edolisoma coerulescens. The sequence continues at coordinate 181,562 of VWZW01001325.1, read as the reverse complement.
TGTAGAAGCCTACATGCATTCCACCTTCCAAGATTCTCAGAGATCAGCTGACAGTGAAATGTCTTAGGCATTCTCTCTTTTTTTTAGCAGCTTACTTCTTACACAAAGATTGGGCAGTTAAAACTGTCAAATGATAGTCAGGTGGGGTTTTTACCTTTTTAATCTTGAAACTAGTTCAAAATACCTGAAAGTGGTTTCTTTACGTGAGATGTTACACCTGTCCCTTTCTCCCCTCTCCTGTTTTCTACACTGTCTCTAAGGCCTCTTGCACATGGTGCAATTGAAATTACAGAGTCAGTAAGATCTAGAAGTCTGCAGACGTGCAGATATGCTTATCCATCTTCAAGAAAGATGAATTCAAAACTGCAGAGAGAGCTGCAAACAGCATTGTGAGACAGCTGTCCTGGTTCAGTCTAGCAAAACAGAGCCTGAGAGACCCTGAGTGCATTTGATGAATGTTGCAAGTTGGTAAACAGCCAGAAGAGATCATGGCTAAAGGACAATGCTGGCACAAGTAGAAAGGAATAAACACTGGCTTGAAATACAGTTACAGTGGAAATTAAAGGAAGCTTTCTGACAATTAGAATGGATCTTTTCTTGAACAGAATTTTACTAGCAATAGCAGGAACAAAAAAATGGAGCTGGTTAAATCTGAAGTTTATGAAAGGATTTGTCTGAGTTGACCACCTGCATCAGCACAATCAATGAGTCCAAAAAAGTGACAAAAGACACCTTGTCTTGTCCTGTGTCCCATGTTCCTGACTGACAGCTTCCTGAATTTTGATTAATCAAAACAAAGCTCTCTGCATAGTCTGGAAAGTAAACTCATGATCTGAAGCACTCTTACAGAGTTTCATTGTGCAGGGACTCATCCTGCAAAAGACAACAAACATACGTTACTTCCAACTTTCATTTTACGTAGCGTTTCTCCAATGTGTTGTGTTCATCTTCTGGGAGGAGGGTGCTTTGCAGTTGATGGAGATCATACACCTGTGCTGCAGCACTGCTGGTTTTCTGTGAGGTAGCTCCATGACTCTGTTTGAGCTGTACAAACGAAAATACCAGTGCTGTATGACAAAAGCCTTGGGTAGAAAAGCTCTGGCCTTCTCTTCCTTAGAAGTTCAGAAAAGGAAAGAAAAAATTCTTGTATTTTACAACCTAGCTTCTGAAAGTATGCCCAGGATTTTCATGGGTCCATTTGGACCAGAATTTGCAAAAGGTCCCACTTTTAGTTTGCAAAATAAGTAATCTGATTTTCTAGTGCATGTGGCACACTGGCATCTCTCTGAAAGTCTTTCAGACTTGATGAGTCCCCACAAGAGCTGTTGTATACTGAGTACTTTGTAACCCTGATCATCATTTAGGTGTTTACATGAGAACAGAGCTTTGTTAAGAGTCTGGCCCCAATCACAATTTCTGGAAACAAGAAAACCTGGTTTGAAAGTGAGCTTTCTTGAAAATCTGGCCTTTAGAAAATTTATTCTAAACATAAACATATTATTGATCCAAATGCTTAATGAGATATTAACATTTGTTTTCCTGTTAAAGAAGTAGTTTATAGGCAAGTTGCTTTTACAGCAGATATTTCCATCAAGGCAGCAGTGGATAAAAGATATTCTTATCTGATGTGTTTTAGAGACCTTTTGTTAAAAGGTCAGTTCTTGATGAACAGATGTTTAAATTAAGAAAAACAACAGCAATAAAAGTGTGTTGCAGCTGGTACGGAGGTACCTGGGGGATTGGTTTGAACAAATAGATGGGTCTGAACAGATTCAGATGCCTCCTTGTTTTGGCAAAAGAAAAAGCAGGCATGAAGACCAAGGGTCAATATTCAAGCAGAATCATGTTAGGGAGGTACAATTACAACATAATTGTATCTGTAGCCATTTACAGACATCAGACCATCCCTGTCACTGTTCAGGATCAAGCCACTGTTGCAGTTATTAGTTATTTGTATTACTACAGTGTTACTGTATATACCAGACATTTACTATAGCATCTTACATGGATGCAGAGAACCACAAAAATTTTCCAATGGACTTGCAGTAAAAGAAAGGACACTATGATTAGGCACTGGAAAACAAGAGGACACCAGACCAAGATAAAAAGCACAATACTGGCAGCCCAAATATTGTCAGCTTTGGCATCAGAGCAGAGGGGAGTTTGAGGGAGGACAGTCAGTGAATGTTCACAAAGCCTGAGGATCAACAGAGGAAAAACAATGAAAAGCATCTGCTTCAAACTTGGCTTGTCACTGTCAAAAGCTGATATAATGGACTGGTCAGGTGGGAACTGGAAATCTCTATCTCAAGTAAATGAGAAACCGTACTATGGACAAAATCAGACTGACAGTGAGATAAAAAAATGAAGCTAACAAAGGTAAAAGCAACAAAGCCAATAAGATGCCAGGAGGAATGATATGGTCAAAGGCAATAATCTTCACCGCAGGTTTCCTCCTGGCTGTGAGTAAAAAGGAGGTTCGCTGGTAAAGGCCAAGAAATGCCTAAAGGGCATGGATGTAATCAAGGGGAGCAGTCAAGACTGGATGAGAGGTGTAACTATCTGAGCAAGTAGGATGCAGCTGTGCAGGAGTCTGCCAGTCTTTGCCAGTCTTTGGAATGAGGTATGAAAAGAGCTGTCTGAGACAAAGATAGTATCCCAGTGGTGGCAAGGCATTTCTGTAAAAATAAATGCTATATGAATTGCCAGTTTTAATCACAATTGAAGTCTGCAAGCAAGAACTTTGACGTGAATGCATTGCTCCAGTTTTGGTTTTTGTTTATGGTTTTTAGTTATTTGTCTAAAGAAAAATCAAAAATTATCAGTTGGTTGTCACTAGGATGTGTTTATTTGCAAATAAATAAAGTTTTAGCCTTATATTTTGTTTTATTTTGTACCTTTTTTCCTGATTCAGAAGATAAATTCTGATATACATTATTTAATCGGTTATATAGTTTAATGTAGATTGACTGTATTACTTTAGAATACGGTGAATGGTGTATTACTTTTTCTAGGTTATCATTCTGTTTTTAACATTTTCTCTACTAATGACCCGAAACAAAACACAGTAATGGTGTATAAGTATACAAGTTTTAAGTTCTTTCTTATTAGTAAATAAAACTTTAGCATTATGGATCCTTAATTAAAATGTATAGCAAAGAATTATTTACACTTATAATTATTTCTGATCATCATGTCCTTCAGGATCTTCAAAATATAAAATCATATCTTCTCTTGCCATATTTGTTATTAATGGACTTCAAATTTTAAAATGTCCTGCTTTTTCAGAATTATATCAGCATTTCAACTTTGAATGAAGGTAGGTAGAATTTCACAAGGAGACACTTTTGCTGTAAAAGAGGAGGTCAAAATGTAACAAATAAGCATGTTTCTTTCTCCATCAGAAGTCTTTCTATGGAAAACAAAGAGACAGTAGAAGACTCTGTGCTCAAAAGAATCTGTTTGAAAGTTGTAAAAGGTTTCTATCAGATGGTTCTTTCAAAGCTTTAGCAAAAGCATATTAGTCTATAATAGGCTGGAAATAAAGGAGGAAGGCACTGGACAGTTAATGTTAATTCCTTCAGTTCATGAAGAGACGTGTGCATGTTGCTTTTAATAACTGCAGGTGATGCATTAGGTTCATGCTAACCAGCCTTAAGCTAGAAGTTGGAAAGGCTTTGTTTCTGAGAGGAGGAATGTCTTTGTTGTCTAACACATTATTTGTTTTTCATCTACTAATCTTAGAATTAAAATGTGTTGCTTATCTCTTGGGAATCTTTACGAGGGAAAGAAGAGAGATGAGAACGTCCATTTAATGTGTGTTAAGAGCGAGGCTCTAATAGGAACATACCGCAAGAAATGAAATGGTTTTCCCTTGAGTGATAGAAGAGACTGTTAAAAGTCTTTGCAGTATTTGCTTGTCTTCTTTCTTCGCCAGTCATAGTTTTTAGCAACCTGCAAACAAAGCCTATACGATTCTGATGGAATGCTCTTGCTTCTATGATATCCTTTTTCAGAAAGGTTTGGGAAGGCTATCTTGAGACCAAATGGGCACAGACTTGGTTTAATTGAATAGATAAAGATTCCCATCAGGGGAATTTTAGCTCTTCCCATCTGGGAGCTTTAGCTCTTCCCACCTGGGACCACCAAGTTTTACAGCTGTAGTGATCATGTTGCAAAATTGTATGTTGACTGTAAACGGCTCGCCTACATTAACATTACAGCTGGCATTAGGCATGCACTTCTGAAGTTAATTTCCTGGTCATCCCCACTCACCCTTCATTGGTTTGCAGGCTACAAACAAACCAGGTTTCTTTTGGATGAAACTAAGCCAAAAGATGCACTCAGGAACTTGTACTCCCTCCACCACTAGTCATGCAATCTACAGAACTAGCCTGAAGACAGTCCAAAATCAAGTCTCCTGGGATGCAGGTTGTGGATATTGGGTCCTCAGTGCTACCTCTTTCACTGTGCAGAGCCATTCCTATTGCACAGCGCAATGTAGATAAAAACCAAATTCCTGCTGACTAATGAACTCTTGACTCTTGAAAGTGCAGTTGTGTAACAGTACCCAAAGAACCTGCAGGAGGAGAGAGCATTTCCCTGCCAAATGATATCCTATCTTACTTAGCTTCATTTGTTTCTGAAGAGTAGAAATACCCTGAGGAAGTTACCCAGAATAAAGCTGCTGAGGGCAAGAAATGTGCAGCTCAGAAGAATGGCTTGCTTCAGGGGAAAATTTGGAAAATTTCTGCTGCGTATCCATGTTCGAGCCTGTGGCTGAGAGAATGGCCCTGTTCACATTCAGGTTCACATGAATCTGAGTTTTATAGCCTGTTGATCTTGGGGTGGGTAGGCTTGAAAAGAAGCTGAGGAGATTTGTTAGAGAAGTAAATAGTATTCCCTTGTTTAGTTTGAAGCCAGCGCTCTAGTTTGGGATACTGAATGTAAAGGCTGATCCTTGGAGGTCTAGAATAGATGTGTCTGAGAGAAGTTCCAGGTAAATATTTTCCATGAGAAGGTCTTGAATTCAGATGAACAGTAATTTTCTTCTGAGGTAGTACTTCATTAAGAGGCAGAAGGTGAAGTCTCTCCTGATTCCCAAGAGCTCAAGCAGCAGAATTAGTCGCTGTTGTGAGGCTTGCTGTTGAATTTACGTGGTGTATGTCTGTGTCAGTTGGCTTCTGTTCACTTTCTTATCCATAGAGAGCACTGATCACTGCCCAGAAATACCGACATCCCACGCTCCACCACTACCTAAGCCTAAGCCTAAACCTAAAAAAGCTCCGCTACCACCAAAAAATGCCATTGCTGCTTCCACCACCACCAGCAGCCATAAGGGTAATGAAGCACCTCATGCTAAAAAAAAGGGAAAGGCTCCTGCTAAGCAGCCTCCTCTCCCGCCGCCCAAGCCAACAGGTGCCAGTGCAAATCGAGAAGCTGGTGAGTACTGCCCATGCAGTGCAGTTGCGGTGGGTGCATGTGCATGGGGGTGCTTGGCTTGGTCCTGCGCTAACTCGTGCCTCGGTACATAGCAGAGGTACTGAAGAGCATGCCACGGGTGTTTCTAGAGAGCTTCCTGCTGAGCTCTGGTTCTGCTGGCCACAAACCCCCCAGACAACACACAGACCCTCTCGCTGTTTAATTAACCTACGTACAACACCGGGCACATCAGAGACAACACTGAGTTCCAGTTCAAGTGTGAAAGCTGGCAACAAAATGACCCAGAGAACTGCTCAAGAATCAGCCGGGAAGAAGGTGACTTTGAAACCAAGTACGAGTTGCCCCTAAGTAACACTACTTTGGTATTGCTGTAACTTTCTACTGGAAATATCAACTATTCCAATTAAAAATTTGACAATATTACAAGATCACAAAGAGGTTAAGAATAAAACCATGAAGAAATCTTAAAAGACTGTTGAACAGCAGTTGGTTTAGCTGAAAAAAAAATATTTACAACCATTAGAAATGATCAGGCTTCCCTCAGGTGCTGAGATTCTAAGTACATACTGGAAAAGGAAAATACCAATCATCAGGCACATAGCACATGTGTTTATCACCACACTATTAAACCAAAATTCAGCAGTGATGCAAGATTAAAGATTATAGGTGGATGCTCTTAAGGTACTGATCATGAGTTTGAATGGTTGTAGTGTAGACAACGACCAAAATTAAAACATCCACACATAATTTGAACACAAGCAGTATTGTGATGAATGGGCTCCGTATATGTATTGGCAGACTTATACAAGCCTTGTGTTTTCAATCGCTCTCTGTCTTTGAAAGCCCTCCAGTCCCTCCAGTTTTCTCTGCAAGTATTTCTCTCCACAGCTTGTACATTTTGGCATGTTTTGTATTTGAAGCATACAGAAAAGGACTGTTTGAAAACATTGCAAGACTTCTAGAGTTACAATAATAACTTTGCCATAAAATATCCATTAACTTGGTATTAACTGTCCTTACTACATCAGACGACTACAAGAATAAACATTTTGAAAATCCAGAATTTGCTGCTGATATTTCACATGCAGCTGGAAAACTCAGCTCTTCCTAGGTGAAGCAACCTTATAACAGCAGACCTTTCAGAAATAAAACAATCCATCACATAAAGAAATGTTTATACCAGTGGTTGGTAACAAGCTGTCGGGTATCTGACTTTTTAGATTAAAACACATCCAGGTTCCAGATTTGTCTTCTGTTTGCTTCTATTGCCTTGCTGAAATGTCGTGCAATGCTTGAGACCATACAGGTGTAAAATATATCCACATATATCCCTTATTCTACTGGTAATTTCTTCCAACATTAAAAATACATTGTTCTCATTCAAAGTGAGGCAGTACTAAATAAGTAACGCTGGTTTGGAACAGTATTAGTACAAGAGGTTTGTCAGATCCCCATAAAAGCAAACACATGATGCTGCTAGTGATAAGTCCCGTGAAGGAGGAGAAGAATATGAGTAACAACTGAGCCATGGCTCTCCTGAGGGCAACACAGCAGGTTTCCATACTGAAACAGTGGAACTGGGAGAGTGGGACTTAAATGTAGGCATGGATGTATGCCAAAAGGTAAACAACAGCCATTAATTTTTTCATTTAATCAGAATTCAAGTCTTCTACTGAAAAAGAGGCATGACAGAAAATTGTCAGCCAGCCCAGTCAAAAACAACAGCAATAGCACTTTTGACCCATGTGGACACGTAGCGGGGTTTTCTGTGAGAGAAATCTTTTAAGTATCTGTATCTAATTGCAGGTCCAGAAAGGTTCTGAGAGTAATGTAAGGATTTTTACAATGAAAACATCTTTTGACATTTTCCCAGCCACAATTGTGTGGCCATATAGTTGTATTATGCCGCAGTTCTTAAGTGTAAGCGTGTAAGTGGTTCTGTTGACCTCCAGCCTGCACTGAAGTGGATCAGAACCAGAGCCTTTTCTTTCTACCATCCACATACTCAGTAAGATTTCTGTTAAATAATCTGCAGGTTGGAACCACCATCTATTTCTAGTGTAATTATGAACTTCTGCCTGTGCCATTTTTCTGCTTCATTTTGTTTTGCTTGTAAATTGAGTGATTTGTACCTGATGTGGGAAGATTAGTGCAGTATCAGTAGATTCAGGACAGTGTCCTTTACAGTCACCTTGGAGCACAAAGAGGAGCAGTGATTTGCCTGAAATTTCTATGGATTTTTTCAGATGTATTGAAAGCTTCACAGCACTCTAAATGTTTATCAACCATAACACTCAGCTACAGAAGAGAATGGTAAAATGTGTCTTTTGAATTAGTTTCCATCTTTGAGACTGAGAACAGTCTCACTGTGAAAACTATTTTGATATTGTGAACTTATTATGGCCAGTATCTGCACTTTGATTCTCTCGTAATCTGCTGGGGGTTTGTTTTTATTTAAATGCTTGTAAGTAAAGTAGGCCTTTCAGCAGATTTCTATTACAGCTTTCTGTTTTACATAGTAAGTTTAGCCAGAAGGCTGCTGTGTAACTTCTTAATGCTTTCATTTGTTCTCTGGAAGTTAATGAATTTTTACTCCATCAGAAGTCTTTGAGTCGGATGCATTTTGATGAAAAGGACTGAACCATTAGATGGTTGTCATCTTAATTGCTTTTTAAATGAAAGTCAGAAGTTTGAATCTCCCATCTCAGGTGATGGGTGCATTAACCCAGCAATCAGAAAAATGGCTGGAAGGCACATGGGCATGCAGGCTAGCTGAAATCTCCAGTGAACTTGGGCATTATACATATATGCTTCAGCATGGTGAGTATCGCAGCATTAAACGGCCATCTTGTACAGCTTCTGTCAAAACTTTGTTTCACTACATTTTCAAGACTGCCCGAGTGGGTCACTGGTAAGATGGAGACCTCCAGTACATACAGGAGGCCTTCAGTGCCTCTTCCCTTCTGGAAGTCGTTTGGACAGAGTGACAGCAGTGGTTTCTGCCTCTCTTTTGTGGACACACCCAGCTGGACTTGAAAGTATACCTTGTTTTGCTGTCCCTCTGCTGTTTGTCATTGAGTAGGAGGACACCAGTTGCAATAACATTGTGAAAGGTGATTGACTGATGCTCAGTAAAAGTGCTCAGATGTTCATTGAAAAGTATAAGGAAAATCACAGGGTTTTCACAGTGATCAGACCAAAAATTCATGTAGTAGGAAAGGTAAGGCAGTTTTCTCTGCCAGGGAGCTTTTTTTTTTTTTAACTAGGATACTACACATATTTTTGGAATAAGTAGTGGACTTCTTAGATGATGTACAGGCAAGGTGTAATGGGCCAATGCAGAATGCTCAAAACAAACTCTCCCATTTGTAAGGTTGGTCCTCTCTGCTGTTCTTGGGCAAGTATTCATCATTTCAGTGTCTCCCACCACAAAGGTGAAATTGGAATGGCAACATTAAATCATCTCAAAAATTTACATGACGTATTGTAGAAGTATCGAGTGTATTTTTTTAATTTTTAAAAGACTAACACAAGTCAATCCATGCAGAAAATACAGTGCAAAAATCATATAATTGCAAGACTGTAAAATGCCGGTTTTTTCTTGTTTTAGCTGGTTCCTCTCATGCAAAAAAACTACCAGTCTCCAAGTCTTCTTCATCACCATCTCCTTCGTCCACATCATCTCATCCCAAAGCCTCTAAGGAGACTTCCAGCAAATCTGGCACATCAGGGACTCCCAGGGGCAAGAAAAAACCTGGGAAACAGTCAGCCCCACGAACAGCACCAGATGGGGCTGCTTCTTCCCCCTCAGGGGCAACAGCTGACAGTTTGGAAGTGAAGGCAGAAAAACTCAAGCCTGAGCAACCTTCTGTAGTAGTTTTTGAAATGGAGGACACAGACCAGTCGAGCAAGCTTGTTGTGCCCCCTCCTCCCACCGCTGCCCCTCCTCCACCTCCACTTCCACCTCCTTTTCCTGCTGCAGCTAGTCAGCCTGCTGGCTCCTCAGATGGCCAAGACGTGTCAGACAGATGTGTGGCAGAGCCACGCAGCCCTGGGTCAGACACAAAGCCTCTTCTCCAGACTGAGTGTGGCACAGACGAGAGTCTGAGCAGTGCAGCCCTAGGCAGCGCTGCAGATGCTGGAGAAGACACGGAAAGGTAAGACAGTATGGCTGTCCTGGGGGAGTGGTAAGACCACAGCCAAGGAAGCTGCATTTCGTTGCACAGGACACTGTAGGCACGTGGGGATCTCTTCTGTTTCTTCTGCTGACTGGGAACAGTTTGTGTTGCAGCCCAGCACAGTTTGTTCCTTCCCAGTGCCTTTGAGTCTTTCACCTGCAGTACCTCATGTTTCCCCAGAAGGTCATTGCTCATGACCCATCTTACTTCATTGTGTGGCTGGCAGAGTGGTCAGCAGTTCAGCCCATAGCTGATGACACTTTTATTTATCTCTCACTATGGCAAACAAGAAATGATGCCAAATTATAAGGGGATTTTACTTTTTTTTTTTCTGTAGATGTCATTAAATATCTCATTGCTGAAGTTCTCAATTCAATAGCTGAATTCACTCGAACACTTGAAAATGAGGGTTTCAGGATCCAATTAGTAGGTGTTTGGTCCTTCACTGCCTAGTAACTTGTCTAAATCTTGGGTACTGTAAAAACTGGTCAAGAGAAAAGTCATAATTACATTTTTTAAGCAAAATAGCTGGCAGAAAAATGAAACTGGCTTATTAATTTGTCTTTTCCCTGCCACAAAAATCAGCATCTTTAACATAAATCCAAGAGGGTTTAGTCTAGATGCCGGTAGCCTAGAGACCTTCATTTAAATACTTGCTGGTACGTCTGCTGCCAGCTCTTCATTCCAATGCTGCATCTCCCCCTGCTCTACCCTTCCTTTCCATAAAGATTTTCCCAAGGCAAAGGGCAATCTGCTACTGATCCCCATGTTCATCAGTGATGGGCATGAACATTTTTAACTCAGCTGCAGTGAAACTGTAATCACAATAAGTGAGGTTAGGCTTCCAGAACAGGAAACTTTGCAGTCCCATCTGCTCTCCAACTTGCTCCTCTCACCCCCAGCTTCATGAACTGTTTTTTCTCTTGGTCCAACCCCACAAGAAATAAAAAGCAATTAGGATTTGTCTTAATGCAGTTTTTACAGCACATCATTCCAGATTGTTTGCATCCTTTTTCCTAACACACATACATAGATACGTATACATACCTGCATATGTTATAAATGTTTTATATATGTATGTTTTTTAGAAAGTAATTACTTCCATTAACAGAACTTTTATTTTCATACTTGCTTATTCAATCTGCCTCTCATTTGTGTTTTGTTCTGCTTGCATTGTGTCACCCTTTCTGCTCATGAATATACAGCTTGGCTACCAAAGAAGACCAAGAAGGGGAGGCCCCAGATCGAGCATTCTCTGAACTGGCGGAGGAGGCTTCTGACGCTGCTGCCCCTCCTGAGAGTGAAAGTAGCAGAGAGAGCCATGGCAGTGACTCGGACTCGGACGGGCCGATCCTGTACACAGATGATGACGATGATGATGACGACGATGATGAAAATGCAAGTGGTGAAAGTAAGCATCCTGCCCAGAAGCTGCAGGCTACCTTTTGCAGATTGGGTTATGTGAGCACGCTTTACCCAAGCTAGTGTGAGGCAAAGAGGGGAATGGCTGCAGGGAATTGTTTTAGGGGATTTACTATTTTGTCGCTACTGAGAAATGAGTGTCCTGCTTCTCCCAGGCAATCATGAACAGAAACCTGCTGGGGCCTGTGTACAGGTGAGAGCAGATCAAGCATTGCACAGAGGAGAGTGGAGGTGGGAGAAACAGGTTCAGAAAGACAAGGGTGGGACAAAGCCTCCACGTTAGGGCATTGCAAGCCATTGATTTGGCTTGCCCATGTCAGGAGTTCCTTGTGGGAGTTACAGGTGTGGTGGATGACAGAGGAAGCCCATCTGTCAGCAGCTTCACTGTCTGAAAGTCACTTGTTCCTCTTTGATCAGGATGTTTTAAGCATTGGAGCAACCTTAGCAGACAGATCACAGTAGATTGCATCTAAGTTTTACAGCTTTGAAATTTCATCTGGGGTCATGACTCTATCATCACACTAATTGGGCAGAAGTCCTCCTGTGCTGAAGGGGTTGTCCTGCCCCCATTCTGCCTAATCCCTGCTCCCAGCTGTTCTTTCCTTAGGCTAGAGTTCATGTTTATTTTTGCAGTAGCAGCTGTTGTTGAGCTGATTTTCAATAGAATTGGTGGTTCCCTGATCCAGCTCACCCAAAGACTTCTCCTTTGCTTGGGCAAAGAAGGTGGCAGCAGCAGGCTGTCAGGAGCAGGAAGAAGGGCAGCCCTCCCTCTACCTCCTCCAGGGTGGCCTTATGTCAGTATGAAATCACCATCAAACCATGGTTTGAGAGCCTTGCTCACAGCTTTTTTGGGGGAGATGCTTCACTGTGCTCAGCAAAGAAGGCCTAAACACCAAGGTCCAGTGTACCAAAGTGGGATGAGGCAAAATGAACATGGTTTTTTTCCTATCTTGGCCACTGGTGCAGGAGAAGGTGAAGTGCCAGGTAGCTCAAGAGGCTGAAGTCTTCTGCAGTTCTGTGTTGGGTTTGAATACAACCCAAAGTGATAGAAACCAAAAGTTCATGTATTCACACAGCAGCACGGTGTCTTATGAGAAGTGAGCTGGGAGCTTGTGGTCTTACCAAACTGCTTTACACAATGAAAATCTGCCAACTCAGGGCACATGACCACCTCGGTCAGAATATCAGGACACAAGGGAAATACTATAAAGGCTGTGAAAAATACCCTTCCTTCCACACCTGGCTGAAGTTCATGCTGGCCTAGCTGCAAGGCCCTTGTCCCTGCTGTGTCAGTTTTATGGAGAACAGATTGCTTCAGTGCCTTGGGGTTCTTGCCTAGGTTACTTTAAAAGCACTCAGAGCACTTTTCTAAGCTGTATTTTTTTGTTTTAATTTACAAATGACTTAGAGATGGAAAGCACTATAAAAGAACTAAGTGGTAATTGATTGAAAAAAAAATTGAAAGAATGAGGGAAATGATGATAGAATGAGACTAAACCATTTAAGGCTGAAGAAAAAGAGCAGCAGGTTGCTAAATATACTAAGTAGATAAATAAGCCAACCTGTAATGTATTAGACTTCAAAGACATTTCAGTGTAGATTTGTCATTTTTATCCTATCACTTCACAGATGACAAGTGATGTTTGTATCAATTTGGCTGGTAGCTTTTTCCTCCAAGACTTTTAGCTTTTTATTTTCATGAACTAAGCTAAAATTTTCCTTTTGATGTTAATTAAAATTCCTCTCCTGCATGTGGGAACAAGGCTGCTGTGGGGAGGTATTAAAGTTCTTACTCAGAGTTTGTGTCTGTAACCTGAGCATGAATGAACTAAATCTACCCTACTCTTCCTTTCCTCAGGCTCTTTGGCAAGTAAAATTCGTCGTAGGGATACTCTTGCTATCAAACTTGGCAACAGACCATCTAAGAAAGAGTTAGAAGACAAAAACATCTTGCAGCGTACATCCGAAGAAGAGAGGCAGGAAATCAGACATCAGATTGGAACGAAGCTAGTGAGGTATCAGTCGCAGGGCAAATGTGGTTTCACTGGGTGGAGGTGGAGGAACAGAATTGAGAACACTGGGTTCATGTTTTAAATGCAGCCCAATATGCACTGCAGGATCTTTGTGATACAACTGTCTGAAAAATGATGTTTTTATTTCTCACAAACCTTTAAACTGTCCATAATACATTTTTTTTGTCCTGCAAGAAACAAAATCTGAGAGCTTTTGGGGTTTTGGGTACTTTGGTTAAAAAAGGTAAGAGGAGGAAGAGGGTAAGAATGAGTCCATGATAATCAATGCCATGGTTCAGGTTCTTTCTCAAATTTGTTAGCAGAACTTCCACTTGTATACCCATCTCAGAAAGAGCAGTAGTTCCTGACACATAGAGCATGCCTGTACATGTTGTCCCTTCTGACCCTCCCCCTCCTCCCCTGGCTCTCCAATTCCATGATTATTCATATGCTGATTCCAGCAAAAGAAGTTAAGCCAGTCAGTGTTTATTGTTTTACTGTGCTCACCTCTGAGGCACATCTTTCTCAAGCTGCTAAACTGCTGTGGGATAGATGTTACTTTCTCCTTCTGGACTTGAGAACATTGCATTAAAAAAATTCACTTGCCTTTTACAGGCTTTTTTAAAAAAAATCTTCATGTTTATTTTGGCTTTTGTGGTCTCTGAGAATAGACTACAGCATATCTGTATTTTGCTAGACCTGCCCTTGTTTCTGTTTGGCTCAGGAATGTTGTCCAGATTTGGAGGATGTCCTGTGTTTGTTGGAGATTTCCAGATATAGGGTAGTCCAGTCTGTACTGCTCCAGTGTAGAGTACAGCAGCCCTGCATCAGCACCCAGAAGATGAGCTGAGCTGCTCTGTGAACTGGGTGTCTGGCCAAGGCAGCTATTTCATTACTGAGCTGTAAGACTGATACATCTGCTGTATAGAGCCCAAGGGTCATTTTTCTTCTGCTAATAAAGAGGCATGGTTGTTATCAGCTCTTTCCTGAACAAATCCCAGCTCCGGTGATCACATCCTGCTTGTCAATCCTCCCTTGAGGGCTGGAAATGCAGAAGCTGCTTTGTGGGTTCTCTGCTGGAGAGCTGAAATGCACCACACACAGCTCTGCTTTGGTGGCAGGAGACAATATCTGTATGCGTCAGAGCTGTGCTTATACCCAAAATCACAACCAAGTTCGATGCCAGTTTCTTAAAAATTCCTGGCATGGTGGTCAGCACCTGGCAGCATCGAGGTCTGGTGGAAAATCTGTTCCCACAGCTCAGTCAAGGTTGAGTCAGGTCCTCACCTGGGACTTCCTACAGCTGGGGCTGGTCACCCATGGTAGACCTGTCAGTCCTCTGGGACAAATCTGGAAGTCCAAGCGCGACTTGAATTGGATGAGTGTCACAAGGCTGAAGACAGTCCGTAGTGAACTGTGTGAGTGCTGCTGGACAGAGAGACATCTATCTTGAGCATGTCTGCAAAATAAGTTTTACTGCTGAAATTTTTCTTGCTCCTTTCCTCAAGTGAACAAGTGGACTTGTTTAGTAAACACAGAGACAACATCAACCATGTTGTCCCCTGTACAAATCAGAAAATTAATATCTCAGTTTGGGGTTTTTTGTAATGGCAGTTGTTATATATAGCTAACTAAATAAAATTAAGTTTCAGTTAAAGCTCCCAATTGTATTGTACACACAAATTAGTGAGGAATGAACAGCTTATGGGTATTGTTGTTTTGGGGTTTTTTTTAAAACTTTAGTAAGACTTGAAAATATAAAAAATATCAAAATTCATTCAAAATATCTGAGAATTATCTAACAATTGCACAACTGATTATAGTGATGGTGCTTGGGAACAAAAAAGGTTTATGAATTCTTTCATAAAATTATACCTGTGAGGACTTTAAATTTGCTGGTATAACTTCTGTAATATTATTCACATATTCATGTGTTTGAATGGCAACACTACATCTTTTAAAACAAATGGCCACTCTGGTTACATGAGCAGTTATTGTAACTGCCTGGAAATTACTTCTGGAAATTACACCTTTTAAGCTGTATTACAAATCCTCATATGTCATTTAGATCTGGTTTTAAATCAATCGCTTACTTTGTCCTCACAGGAGACTTAGCCAGAGGCCCACAACTGAAGAACTAGAGCAAAGAAATATCCTGAAGCGTAAGTATTTCGTTCAGGTTTCATATAGTATTTACTTAGAAAGGGAGCATATGCTGGATCCCTACGGGAGCCCACCATTGTTGCTGCAGTATTAGAACCATAACTGGAGAGAAATGATGTTCTGGAAAATAATGTGTCGACACTTTCAATATGCCAAATTTTGCTTGTCGTAATCGCACTTTTTGAAGCTGCTCACAAAGACCAGGACTGACTTTGATGCCCTTTAGAAGTACTTCTGGGCTGGTTAGCCTTCTGCCTCATTTTTATGAGGAGGAGGAGGGAATGTCAGTAGGAGGTGAAGGTGGGATGTAAGGGCAGAGGCTGGAAGGAGGAGTAGAAAGAGGAAAGGCAAAGTGTTCAGCAGAAAGTCAGTAGGTATATGCCGACTATTTCAGCATGCTGGCCTTCATATTCACTGCTGACATAAATGTCTTCTGTACTGAAACCTGCGTGAGATTCTAACTGAACATCTTCCCATTGATTAAATCCTTCCTCATATCCCTGCTGAAAAAAAAAGTCTGTAATTCAAATAGTCAAGGGCAGAGGAATGAAGTACATTGGGTGTTTAACCCTTAATACCTATTCTGCCATTTACTTATGTTGCTTTTGTTCTTTGGCTGGCAAACTCTTCAGAACAGGCATTGTTTTATCTTCCTTTATGAATCTTTCCATAATACAGATGTTACCTAAACACACAGTGCCATGCCCAGCTCCATCTAGCCCTGTGTTCATCTTGCAGAGGTAGCTAGTACTTGATGGTTAAGTAGAAGAAATACATGAGGAAAAGGCACTTTATAGCAATAAATCAAAAATCAGACAAATAGTAAACAAAAAAACTCTTAAGGCATGAGAACTTCTCACACCTGATGAAAAAGTTGGTATAATGCTGTTATTTCCAGCAATTGTTCAGAAAAGTTGGAGCTCATCTGTGCAACCCTGGTGTCAACCCTGGTGTGTAGCATGCTAATGGGAAGGGAAGGGAAGGAAAGAAAATGGGCTGTTTATCTGACAGCATCCAAGGACTGATGACTCTGTCACTTGCTCAGGCCAGCAAATCAGGAAGAGGGAAATTATGGGCTTTCAGGCAAACCATCCTGATAATAAAATGCTAATAAAATCTTACTGCTGTAGTCCGAGCTCTCAAATGCCAGATAGTGCCATGTCTTACTGAAAAGGGAAGCTACAGTTCATGCCTGCACAGGAGAGGGATCAGGGGACTCCTGTTCAGCACATAATGTGAATAGACTTTCTAAAACTGTAATTTCTGAACCTATAGATTGCATAGATAAACAAAGATAAAATTTGAAATAAGAACTGTTTTTTTATATATGACAAACTGCTTATGCTGGACTGTGTGAGAAAGGTAATTCCGAAACATCTTTGGTGGGCCAGGATATGGCCACTGAGCTGGGAGCACCAGCTGGGCTCCTTTACTGCCCTTTCTCTCTCACTTATCTCAAGGTAACCAACCCAGCAGCAAACCTGTGATGTATTTAATATCCCTTTTGCCAGTGTTTATTCCATTCACTGGTTTTGCAATAAGTAGCTCAAGACTGGAAAGCAGTTAATAGATTTCCTCTCCTGTTTCAGCTTGTTTACTTTAAGCTTTTGGCAGTGCACCAGGCTTTGCACTCAGTGCCTCCTGCCATCGTCCCCTGCTGCTGCTGGGGGGTGTCTTAAAGAGCCCAGGAACAGCAAAAAATAAAGGCTGGAAAGCAGAATTGTAAATCACAAAAAATCACAGAGACCCTGGCAAGTACATGGAGAATGTACTATTTGCTCACCACTGAGATATAAAATATTTCAAGTCAAAAGTGATCTGTAAAAACCAAAGCAAACCAAAAGCAAGAGAGGGTTTGTGATGACACTCTGACTCAGAATCCTTTCAGGGTGCAAGTTCTCTCTAAGCCCTAAGGCACTCATATTTTACATGAAAATTATTTCAGTCCCTTCCTGTGGATCATTTGAAAATGTTTACATGTCTTAAATGCCCTTGTTGGTATAGTCAGCTTTTGTGAGTAAGTTGGGATTTCTTTCATAAAGTTTCCTTCCTCATATTTTTTAAGCAGTGGATGGGGAGAAGGAGTTATATTATTGTGTATATGTAAACTGCAGCTAAGGGGATGTATTGTTTTGAGTAATATTTATCAGACTTTGAGGTTACATTAAGTGGTAAAGGTCCAAATGTTTACTTCAGGATTAAGTTCAGCCCAAATCTTCTAAGAGGTTCAGAAAAAAATCTGTATTTTTTTTCTTTTTTTGTATTTCCAGTCAGTGAGGAAGTCTGTTTTGCAAGAAGCTTTGTTTTGATAATATTTCCAGATAAACCAGTTACTGAAAATCCTGTTTCCAAGTAAAATTGCAAGATGTTGCAGGCAGATTTGTATAAAAACTGTTTGGATAAAACTATCCAGACTTCTGGGACTTCCCACCCTAAAACAAAGTTACGATAACTCAAGAGTCCACTTGAAGGAATACATAAAGCCCTGTGTTTTTTATAAAGGCAGGCTTCTTGTGTGCTGGCTTTGAACCAACGGTATTTATAGTATTGCATTATGGCAAAGAAACTTTTTAGTCTTCCAGGAATTTCAGATTCAGATAACTGTATTTTTTTTCCTGTATTTGTAAGGGACAGTGAACTTCTTGTACAGTGCACCTGCATGCCTGCCAGTAATGGCTTTGTAGAAATTGGGGTTTAGCTCTTGACGCTTGTTAAGGAATATTAATGGTTATCTTTGCTTGTAAGACCAGGAAAGAGAAACCGCTTTGTGCATTTCAGAGCACTGCAAGAAGCAAGTGCTTTGTTTGTCTTTTCTTTCTCTTTCCTTAGCAAGCCCACAGAGAAGTCTAAACATAGCTAATCCCATAGGGACACAATGGAAAGTTCGGTTTTATGCTCCAGGAGTACTTTTTGGTCAAGAACGGAGCAGTCCTCAGGCAGGACAATTTGTCTCTTCTCTTTTCCCCTTCTGCTACAAAACAAATGTCCCACAGAACAGCAGCTGACCAGATTTAATGTGGTAAAAGCTGTGGAAGTAATAATGTATAGATGACAGGGAAGCTGCTTGTTTGGCTTTGACTGGTGGATTATGTAACTTGCCGGCCACAATAAGTGATGCTAAACAAAATTGTTTCAATTAGGAGTCAAATCCCAGTTTGACCTCCTAGGAATTGCAGGCAGGGAAGGAGGGAAGCCATACTTTTGCTGGGACCTAATCAGAGACTTCTGCAAGCAAAGTGAGCTCGCTGGGCTGGTTCTTTGCCAGTAGGGCAGCAGCAGGACATCTGAGGAGGGGACTTGCAGCTGAGAACACTGTGTTTATATTTTCTCTCTCCACATCACACAGATTAGATCTGCTTTTAAGGTGGAAAGCAGTCGTGTGTTCCTGTGCATTAATGTGTTCCTGTTTGGCCAAGTGAGTCAGTTCATACCTGCAGCCAAATCTTGGCCCTCTGGCTGGAATTTTCCACACCTACAGGAACCAGGAGCACCAGACCTGCCTTTTTTAGCGCCACGAATCTTCTTAACTCCCTACAGCAACTTTCAAAACATTTACCTTAAAAGACCAAAAACACACTGTAGTTTTTACTGTCCATAGTCACTTGTATCCAGGCAGTGTTTCTGTAGCACCAGGCTTAAAGCAAGACTCCACCCAGCAGGCTGGAGGTGGGAAATTGGTGCTTTAGGTACATGTCAGTGCCAGAGACAGGGGCCCATATACCAAAGAGCAGATTCAGTATCTTAGCAGCAGCCACGAGATTTCAGTCCATTTCCTTTAGCTCTTGAGTTTTATTCCTAGAAGTAAACCAACTTGAATGTATAAAACACATCCTGTCCCCTGACCTCTCACGCAGAAGACTGTCTGTTCCCCATGGGTTTGATCCCCTCCTGCTTTGCCCAGGATTTAAGGAAGCTCCTGGTGCCTCCTGTTGGTATTGTCCTCCAGAAGATGGGCTGACAGCCCTCCTTGATGGCCTGCTCCGAGAGGTGCCCAGACCCTCTGCCCAGTTGCTAAGATGATTGCCCTTTTGGGGGGGTTTTCCCTTGTCCAGCCGTCCCGGTGTGCAGTCATCTGCTACCCACAGGGACATGGCTTCACAGCCTTGGATAGGCAGCTAACCTTCAACCTTCCTAAATGCCTAGAGGAAGTTTTTTAAGTATTTTATCCTCCCCCAAAATACAGAGAAACAGTATTTCAAGTGGCCATGCTGTTGGTAGTTCTTCCTTAAGGTATGCATTAAGCAGCATGAGCTCCTCTTTCTTACTTGCTGCTTCTTAGGAGACACCGTGGTTTAGATAGCAAAGAAATGTCAATATATGAATAACGCACAGCATATTTTACAAACTAAATTAAGAAAAGGGCAGTACAGTGATATGTATATTCAGTCACCTTTTTTCCTGCTATGTCTGCTACTGGAGAGTGTCCGAGGTAGGACTTCAGCAATTCCATTCATGAAGGGACAAAATTTTTTATGTCAGATGATTCCCAGGTGAATGGAACCCCAAAGTAATAGTTTGTATTTAATTACCTCAGCTACTGTGTCTATTGATTGCAAAGACAGGGTGTTTAAACAAAAGCCTACAGATGATTTTTCTGTAGAGAAAAAGCTATATAGCTTTTTTTATATAGCTCTATAGCTAGAGGCCTTTTGATTTTTTTAGGTGAGGATATTATGAGAAGAGTTATCCTTTAAAGTTATAAGTGCTTAAATACACCCAACTTATTTATTGATAGATATATTAATTTAAAAAATTAAAATGTAGTTTAATCTATAACTCTCCATTCTTCAGTGTGAGTCCATTTACAGTTCCTCTATGGAAACAGGCTATCCATTTCTTTTCCATTTAAGAGAAAAGCAATTAATGAACCATAAATTACATCCATGTTTCAGTATCTCAGTAACATCATCATCAACATGAGATCTAACCTAATCCTGGCAGCAAGCCTGTGTGATTGCACCTTGCCCTTGGAAACCTGATATTGGTGTTGGAGTCTGCTCACGGAGCAGATCTTGGTCAGACATTGCCTTTTTCCTACTTTTTGCCTTCCTACTTTGTCATTTTTATTATTTGTCCTCTCATCCTTTCCCTGATATTCTTCTTACATGAAAGTGTTTGAGTAAGCAAAGGATATCTGCAAGTACCATGAGTCCTGTTGTAGCGTTGTCTCCAGTGTAAAAGTCATTATACAGAAACTCTTCAGTGGCCAGGTCACCTATACTAACACAGAAGGCTGGCCATAGGAAACAGGGCAAATACAACTCTACCAAGATTTAAAACTCCCTTTTCACCTGTACAAGTTGGCTGTATCCAGAACAAATGAATTCCTTTAAGTTTATAGTTAGCCTTGAACTATAATGCGGAGTCTGTAATCCCCAACCCTGAATAAAACAGGATCAGAATTTTATGTATTTCTCTAGGTGGGATATTTCAGCCACAAAACTTTGCATATAACCATCAGAGGTGGACTGAAAGGGCAAATACCATTCTTCAAACCATACATCAATTTAAAAACACGCTGAGCCCACATGAACATGTCTTTGTAAGTGTGCTTTTCACTGGCAGTCAAGAAATTAAGTTTGTTTAGAACAGAAATTTGTTAAAAGCAAATTGTTTCATTCATATGCCCAAATACATTCTAAAAATGGACATCATTTTCTGCTGTACTCATTCATTGAGTCCAGCCAGTGGCCCTTAACCAAGAGGGCTTGAGTGCTGGATCATATGCCCCCATTATAAAACCCGAAGAGAAATTTAAATAATAAAACCAATTTGCACTAACAAATGACAGTGAAACAAATGCCATTGATTCGTGTACTGTAGCAGTAGAAGAAACTTGGGTGATTCAAATACTCAGAGCAAACTTTTGCTTAGCATTTGTAAATTAGACTCCTAATAGATGGCATGTTGGAAGTAAAAGCAACAGTGATTTTAATGTTCGAATAAGTAATTGAAACATCAGGCAACTCTTTCAGGATACTTGCTTGCTGGTACACAGAAAGGAAATGACAGGCACCTTCTCTTTGCTGTGCTCGTGACCCACAGTTGACTTGAGATGTCTACAGAATCAGGGGAAATGCGGATAGGGAAAAGAATGAGAGCATACAAAAGCCAAAAAGCAGACAACACATGCGGCATCATCCAGAAATATGAGGAAACATGAGCCAGGACTTGGAGTTCTGAAGCTTTCAACCAAGAGAAATACAGTATGTGCAGTTATAATACTTAAATATTCACTCCTTTTTATCTCTTCTGAAAACAGAGAAGAATGAAGAAGAGGAACAGGAAGCCAAAAGAGAAATAAAACGTAGACTCAGTAGAAAGGTGATGATGTGCTTTTTTGTATTGTGTATTTTTGTACATAGAATTATGTTTTATAAGAATGTAAAAATGAGTGTATAGACATTGCTGCAAATGTCCATCAGTCATTTTCCTAGATTAGAAATTTGCTTAAAAAGCACTACAAGCCAAGTCCATGTTGGGGAAAACTCCGTGCTGTCCCGTTCCCCACACCTGGGGAAGCATACCAAGTCTGGCCATATTGGTGTTTCTAAGCAGGGGACGTAAGTGATGCATTTCCTCTGTAGCATGACCACCCCTGTCACGTACTATCAAGAGTAGCCACACTGTAGATCCACTCTTCCCTGGAGCAGCAGAGAGGGCAGCAAAACAATGTAAGCCCTACGAAATCCCTTCGCTGCTCATCTAACCACATCAGTGGTCTTAGCTTCTGCAGATGGGATCATGCTTATTGTCCCTGGAAATGGAGCAGTTATCGATCTGTTCTGGGAGAGGATGGGGGGAAATTTCATAAGTATCCCTGGTCTGCCGTTCTCTGCAAAAATACAGTTTCCTTAATATGGTCATCCTTACTTAATTAAAGTGAATATTGTTTGAGGTGACTGAAGCAATTTGGCATCATAATGACCCCTAGATGGTCAAAACAATTTTTTTTGTTCGGCAGATACTTCCAAATCTTACGTATTTTTGGTATTACAGTTTTAACACAGTGTAACCATTAATGCAAATGGCTTAGTGGGGTAAATGCAGTGACAGCTGCAAAGTCACAATTAATATTCCAGGGATAACTGTCATGATCCTCTGTGACCTGCCCAACAAAGACTATTTTTATAATTGAAGAAATCGGGTTATGCTGCCTCCCCATTCCTGCACAGCACTCCCAGGATGGTGCCTTTTTTTAGACACCTGAAAGTGACCCTATTTAGAAATACCATTAAAGTTCTCTTGAGATTACATCATACCCTCCTCTTTTATTTTATTTCATCTTATTAAGCATACTATTTTCTGCCTCCTGCTTACAGCTCAGTCTGAGGCCTACAGTGGCTGAACTTCAAGCGAGAAGAATCCTTCGATTTAACGAGTACGTGGAGGTCACGGAATCTCCGGATTACGACCGTCGTGCTGACAAGCCTTGGGCCAGGTTAACTCCTGCAGACAAGGCAAGGGACAAACGTATATTATAAGGAAATGCTTTCATCTGTCACTTTTGGGGAGCTTTCCTCTGGTTTACATTCTCTTGATGCCGGCATCACAAATGACATCTGCTGCTGACAGCAAGATTGTCATGGTACTACTGTGCATCTACTGTTTGCAGCTAAGAAAACCCACTCAGGTGCCTATTAAGAGCATATTTTCCACCTCCATATGACAGTTCAGGCCAGAATTTCTAATTTTTTTTCTAATTTTTAAATCCCTGCTAAGCCAGATAAATGTTTACCAAAGGTGGCCCTGATCTGTGGGAATTCAGGTAGGGGTTTGCAGACAGAAGTCTGCGTCACTGCTACCAAGAGTTACTTTTGCTACTCATTTGAGTGAAAAAAGGTAGAAGCTGCTCCATCCTCCTCAAGGTTCTTGGCCACAACCACCAGTGCAGGAAATGACCACGTGCATGCAGTTCACCTTCTTGGGAAGTTTGCCCCTAACATGCTACAGTTAATATAGCCCTGCTGCCCAGCTCCAAAGGATGAGACAAAGGATCCTGTGATTCTCATTTAAAAAACACATCAGTCAAAGATTACCATAAAACACTCTTCCATTTTCCCCCTATACTACTTAATAAAAGGAAAGCTGTAAAATTCAGGTAGCCAAAAGTGCTGGCTCTTTAAGCACTGGGTCTGAACCAAGACCTATGCACTTTATGGAACTCCTATGAGATGTGCTTGACATGAAAAGTGGTGTATGCAAGAACCCACTCTCTTTTAGCTAAGGGTAGTGAAGCACTGATTTTATTTCAGCTTGTATTTTAATATTAATATTAAAAGATTTCCAGCTCATCTGACAATCATATCAAGTTAAGGTGAAATAGTTAAAAATGTAGTCAGAAGTGTTTGTAGATGCTGGTTATGGGAGATGCTGAGCACTGTCTAGTCCTCCCATACATAGTCTGTGGGAGTTTAGAAGACCCAGCACTTCCACTTTGACAGAGGTCCAGCCAGATAAACTGCACTAGAAAAAACAGCGGCGTTTCCTACCTACTTCAGGGTAGCAGTTTTTAGTCTCAATTCATTTTGTAACTAACAGGTGCCCAAGGCTGATTCTGTGAGCCCCAAGTTTGTTGGCCTTAGCCGAAAGGGAGACTTGGGGTTGCCTGGAAACTCCTTTGTCCTTTTTTTTCCCAGACAAATCATTCTTCTCATTCTACTGGGAGCAGAAAATTGTGCTGCAACTATATTATAGAGCTGGAGCTCTGCTGCCTTTGTTGCTGACTTGGTGCTCAGAAATTACTGTCTCTTTCCTACCTCTACAGCAGCCTCATATAGGCATGTTGTTGTAGCTAAACATGACCACCCCTGATTAGAATGAAGTTTCTTATTTATAAGACTGCAGCCTGGTGATGCTATAATTTTCTCATGCTGCTTGTCTGTTCTGCACTGAAAGGCATGCACACCAGATGACATTTCTTTAGGGATTAATGAAATGATACTGTCTCTATTTAAAGTGGTGAAAGAAAAGAATGAGTAAGAATTGACTGTCATTTCCCTTAACAGTGAAGGCAGGAAGATGTGTGGCATAGAAATAAAACCTCTTGTAGTATATATTAGAATATTTCAGAAATTGTATTTATTACTTGATGAAGCAAATTGCTTACCAGTCTCTTAACGTAAGCAACAAGGCATTTACAAAGTGTACTGAATTTCTGCTGTTCTTTAGTATCTGCCAACTGAAAACCCAAGCCTGAAATGTCCAAATAATTCATGTCATTTTACATAAAACTAATCAAACCAAGTGACTAATTCCACTTAAAAAAAAATGCTGTTTCTTCTTGCATTCCTGAAGTCCTGTCTCCAGAGGGGAGATACAAGGCCCCTGCTGTGGGCACAGTGCCTGTACAGGCAGAGTGACTCACCAGCTCCTCAGGGGCTGTGCCTGGAGATAGAATCCCCTCCTGTCTGCCTACTCAGCAAGTGACTGTCAGGGTAATCCAACCCCTTGTCCATTTTTCTCTGTAAAAGTGCTCTATTTCAGTGAGGGCTTGGTTTACCCATTGCAGTTGATTTGGTGTTTCTTGGTTTACTTTTGGTGCTTGATGCTTTGCCTTTCTTTGTAGTGGATGAGTGCTTCGAACAGCTGTAATTGAAAAGACTTTCACGTTGATGATCAGAAACGTGTGAGAGCTGTGCATTACAGTAAGGGAGACTGGAAATGGGAACTGTAAGGCACCTGCAAGAGTAGGGCCACGTTTCTTTCAGACTTTTTATTTTCCTTAAAATTCATATTTCTGATGGTTGCATATATCATTATTGTTTATTAGGCAGCAATACGGAAAGAGCTGAATGAATTTAAAAGCACAGAAATGGAAGTACACGAGGAAAGTCGGCAATTTACCAGGTGGGTGAATCCATCTTCTTGCGTAAGTATGAGAAATGAGCATGACAGCAATCCTCTGCCTTTCTGTAAGTCCCCTGCAGTTGTGTCATGATTTGTGTGGATTCCTATCATGAGTCCCCTTGAATCCCACCACTGATTCTGTTGGAATTCCCAGTGTTGCTGATGCCATCTCTAACTGATACAGCAGTGCAGGTGGCTGCAATGGATTGGTCACTACGTAGAAAAAGATTGTTTGGGGAATCTAAAAAAAAATGCTTTGAAAGAACTCGTCAGTTCTTACAGATCAAGTAAGTAGTCCTCAAGAACACAAAATAAAAGGAATTTCCTTCTCTGGCAGCATTCCTTTGCTCATGAAAGTATACATTTGTGTAGATGCATTTGCTAAGTGAAAACTAGATGATGTTTTGAACTTCAGAAAACCTCACCAGTGTCTTGGCAAGATTTCTAAGGGTCACTTAGATTCCTGGCAGCAGTTTCTGGGGAACAAGATAGATTCCCTTGTTGCCACTTCTAATGTGTTAACGTGGATTTGTTTTGTTCTCTCCTTTGGATAACACCAAGATGTTGTCTGAAACATTATTATTTTAAAGAGATCTGAAGTGTCCACAGTTTTTAGCAGGCTTTCAAATTTGGCAGAATTATTCCTAGGGGGAGGGACACACTTTCTGTAATCTCCATGGCATGTGTTCATTTTTCTTGGAAGTTACAAAGGCTGAAAATTGCCACCTGCAAGCAAAACTTGATGTTAGGGTTGGCCAACATTGTGTACGTAGTATTAATGTCTTTGCTTCCACAGAGAATCAAGTCAAATAAAAAACCAATTGTCTAAGACTGGGTCCCTTCTGTTTCCTGGTACTGTTTCAACCAAACTCAGGATCTGAGCTAGTTGAGTGTGAATCAGCTAATTAAAGAGTGCGTCACAAGGAAGATTCAAAATGGGTGATGGGTGTTTCACGTATCTCCTACTTCACTGCCTGATTTCACAACTTCAGGGTTTTTTTTCTCACCAAAACAGGGATTTTTAAAAAATAATAATTTAAAGTCACTTCTGCATAGATACAATATAAACTAATTCATTTTTAAAAATTCAAACCAGTTTCACAGACAGCAAACCTAAGCCAGAAGATGAACCGGGATGCAGGGTTTTAATTTAGTGTTGCATTCTGACCATTAGAAAATGTCCTTTTCAGACATGGAGATACATCTTTTCATTTGGTTTCTGATGTAATTTTCTCTTTAGGTAGCAGGTAGTATATCTTTCTCAGAATATATAAAAATACTACTTTTAAAAAAAAGAGCATCCCAAGGGAGAGAATAAAAATAGCAGGTATAGAAACCAACCCCCTGCTTACATTGTTCTGTTTCTTGAGTTGCATTGCAATATTGAAGCCTAAGTACAGACAGGCATGATTCATACAAAAAGATTATTGGATGTTTTTTCATGAGCTTCGAGAACAGTTGAGACTGATTACAACCGGGTTCTTGAAAGCTGAACCAGGAATCTAGTGGAGTGACAAACCAGTTAAGAAGTGAATTATTTTTTTCAAAGAGGGCCTTCGAAAATGGAGTAAAAAGTTGTGATAAATTGTGATAAATTTATCGCAATTTTTTTGTGATAAAACTGTGATTTATATATATAGGCAATGATTCTATAGAGTCCTGAAAGAATTTCAACCTGAGGGAAATTGGTTTTTTTCTGTTCCCTATCCATGCTCTTTTGTCTCACAGGTCATGTTGTGGAGTTACTACACAGAAGTCAGAAGAGTAACACTAGAAAAAGCTAATTAAGAGCAGACTAACATGCAGATGTTTTAAGTCACTTGCAATTTTGAAAATAAAAAGAGATCCCATTTCCTCTGGGACTTCTCATTAAAGATTATGGAATTTTTGCTACATAATATCAGACTGATACAACAAAAGTGATTTAAGAAAACCACAGACAGAAGTCTCTAGCCAGAGAATTAATTTCTCATACTTTAATTATTTTCAAGGAGATCACTGAGATAATGCAAACCAAAAGGCACTTGCATTGGCACCTGATTAGGAAAGGCTATTCTGTGATAGACTGAGACAAGGAAGCTGCTTACTAAACAAAAATAGTTTATAGTATATGGTTTCCTATATTATTGCAGATTAAATATAGATGCTTTAATATTATAATCAGTACTTACAATATATTTGAAATATTAAAATTTTATATTAAACTTGAAAAAGAAAGAACACTGGTTTTCATTGTTCATCATTTACTGTAATGACTGTCAATTGATTGGTTTTCTATTCCTTGTAATTTAGACTGATTCTTTCCATTATTTCATAACAAAATCCAAGAAACTGAGTTTCTAAAAATAGAGAAATCAATACAAGTTGGGGAGGAGCATATTAGCAGATGTTCATGAAGCGTTTCTAATGAAAATGCTGTATATAGTCCAGTATATTGTTTTTCTACACAAATACAAAACCTGTGTCTTTTTTGCTATCCTCTGTACCCTCATTTAGCAGATGAGCTGCATAGTTGTGAATGTCAGGCTTTGTGCACACCTTCTTCATTTGAGAAATGCATCTCTGTATGGTATTGAATCAACTTACAGGGATAATGTGTGGAACTGTTAAGAGAAAATATGTCAAACAAAAACTTAGGTAAATCTATTGTGTAGATGCATCATTACTTATACCTTTTTCAAGCTGCTGCATCTTTTACTACTTCATGGACAGATACATTTTTTAAGCCATTTAAACAGAGATTTATGTCTGGTGATATATATATTGAGAACCTGATACTGGTGCCCTCCTTACCCTTTTGCTTGGATTCATTACATTTAACATGATTTAGAATTTCAATTGCTGTAGGTTCCTAACTTATTATAGAAAAGGTTGGTGACACCTTTTGGAGCAACCCATTTCTCTAGCCATCATACAGGCAATCTGGAGTGATGTACATGCCCTACCTAAAAGCCTAAAAAAAGTGAGGTATATTTGGGCCTTCATGTGCCTCCGTTCACTGCTGTTAATAAGAAGAAAGCATCTGAAGTGCTATAAAATTTGTTGCTTACTTAAAAGAAAATACAAAATTTTTGTTAGCCTCATTTTGCACAAGGATTAAAACCCCAGAAATTTAACTTTTATGGTTTAGCAAAGCTTTTCTGATAATAGTTACTGACAGCATCCCCAAATAATGGATGCAATTGTGACTAAATCTGTATCAGCAAACAAAACAGACTGGAGACTGTTCTCTGGCCCTGAGGCCAGCAGGCTTGGCACAGCTTGAATTCATGCAGTTAACCTCTTCCTCTCACCTCAAAACAGGGTGATGTCTCCCCATACCCAGCTTGCCGGCTGTCTTGCGCTAACCCCAACCATGCCCAGGCAGTACCTAAGCACTGGTTGATCTAAGCAAAACCGTGCTAGGGACCACACTGTCAGGCTAATGGTACGGACAGACAGTGACACACCAGTGCTTGAGCCACACCAAATCTCTGTTTGGTTTTCTAAGTAGAAACAGACAGGCAGTGGGGAATAATAGGTCTGACTCTAAACCAATACAGATCAGGAAAATCAGGAATAATTGGGCCACAAAAGGAAACAGCTGTGAGAGCAGGATGAGGATCAGTGTCATAGTCAGTTGAAATAACGTAATCTTAAGTTTTTCAATTTATCTTTTCAGGTTTCATCGTCCATAACTGTTTGACCACATCCCATATTTCATGTAACAATTTTCTTTGGGGAAATCGTTGTGTCCTGAAGACCTGAAATTGCACTGGAACTTGATTGAGTATGAGTGTGTGCTACAGCTTACCCTGAGGCTAATGAAGAAAGTGGCCCTCATCTTTGTCGATGGACAAATAATTTGTCTAGGAGGAGAACCCACAGGAAGCATTTGTCCATGTCCAGACAGACCATGGTTCTGTGGCCAGCCCACATGGACAAGCCTGTGAAATTCTTCATCAGAGCTCCACAAGTCAGAAAGTGCTGAAGACAATCGCTGGAGAGCCTGCTACCAGGATCTCATCTGGCTTCATAGGGTTGTGACTGAGGGTAACAAAGAGGGAGGGGGGGTGAGAAGAGAACTGAGAGCTGGGGGAATAGAGACTTTGTCAGTCCACAGAGAGAAGTGGAATGGATGGGACTGCTCAACAATGCACTTGGCCAGTGGGAAGAATTATTAAAAAAAAAAAAAAGAGAGTGTAAGCAACTGTGCATGTAGGTTTTTTTAGTGGCTGCAGCCTGTCTTAAAAAGATAGCGAGCCATAAGCCTTCATGTCATCAGTACTTTAGGAAGAACTGTCATTTTCTTTGGTGCCAGTAAATACAGTTGCCAGAAATTAGTCCTAGTATAACTCAACTGTCTTTTTTTAAATCCCAGTGCGCATGCTTCAGGAAAATACATGGAACATTCATACAGAACAAGTAATATATTTTTTGGTTTTTTAATGTTGACATACTCTGGATCCTCAGAAATACATAAACAGAATTTGAAGGACAAATAATGTGACACTATGAATGCAATGAAATGCTTTGTGTTTAGAAACACTCCTTGCTGTCTGTCGCTTGCCATTCAGACCAGAGGGATCATTATCTTTTTCATCCATGGCAGGCAGTGGTGACAACTTCGACATCATCCTAGTGTGAATCCAAAGTCAGAACTGAAATTAGGCACGGAAGTCTTTATTAATAGGCCTGAGCAGTGATTACTAATGTAACTTTTTACATTTAAGGACTCTTGCACTGCTTTGAGGAAGAACTCCCAGATGAATCGGTATGTCTTCAGCTAGTGGTCCTGTAAAAGTGAAAGGGAAGTCCTTGGAGTGTCTCCACCTGTTTTTGTTGAGTGTGAAGAATGCTTCTTAGATTCGTAATTTTTTATACTATCTTGAAATTGTATATGTGAATACAGTGCTATTAAAATTAAGTGGTATGGAGTGTGAAAGGCAATACATGGTTTTTCTAAGTTGGCCCAAAGGTCTATTAAAAAGCCTGTGGCGTTGTTTACACTAAGAAATTCTGTCTTATATTAGCACTTATTTATCCTTTGAATTAGTGTACACAACATTGAGGGGGGGTCTGGAATTCACATACGCATACATTTAATGCAGTATTACAATATATTTGCTATTTATCCTTTCTAATGTGTGTACATATTACAATTTATTTTTGTCTTTTATGTGTCCTGTTCAGTTTTTAATTATGAAGTGTAAGTATTTCTTTTTCTGGCAATAAAAGGTCTGTGTAGATGTGATTTTTACCTCAGAATCTGCAATAGATTCTTGTGGAATGTGTTTAGTTTATAAAATTGAAGGTTGTTGTTACAGATGTCAGCCTAAGGGCAGGAAGGCAATTTGGTGGCTAAAATTAGATACCCCTCTTTAGAGCTATCTACAACAACAGCAGGTTTGCATAAATGAGATGGATTATTTCAATCCTTCTAGTAACAGGAGAGTACTTTCCAACAGCCGTCACTCTCCGTCACTCTATTACTTTTAAAGAGATTGGCAAACCTTTTTTAAAAAAGGTAAGGTTTAAATGACTGTTAGGATCCCTTATGCTTTAGTAAAAATAATGATGTACAAGCCACAAAATATCAATAACCAAATAAAAAAAGTCATCTACATGCTTGTAGCAAAGAAAAGGAAGCAGCACCTTCCTTTTTTAATGGAATCAATAAGAGCCATTAGGATTCCATTTGCAGAAAATAAGCTTCTGGAAGGCCCATCATTTTATAAATATAGAAACACCACTTTGACATCAAGGAAGCAGTGAAAATGTATTCTTTGGTACTAAATCATACAGGAATTAGCAGGGCATTAGAGTTAAGGTTTGTCAGCAATTCTGATAGAATGCTAATTTTTATTTTTAGAATTTGAAGAGTAAACTTAAAAGTGACACTAGAATAGTTCTGCTTAAACTTTTTTTTCTGCTGATGTTGCCATGTTTAGGAATGTGTGTCCAAAATCGTGTAAGGGTCTACTATGTTGACTTTGAAGTATAAAACACAATATTTCACTTCAAAGGAAATGAGTGGAGCAATTAAATAGATCTCAGTGTTGCCTTAATCACATTGAAACATTTGAAAGCAGCCAGGATACTGAAGGCAGAAAGACAGCTGTTGCACAGGCGGAATAACTCGGACAAAGGTAAGGTCAGACTATAAATATATATAAAGACAGTAGCTCCACCATCATGCCAAGGTACATACAGGTTACACAAGCAAACTAAAACTTGTTAAACTCTTAGGATGAAGTGAAAAATTTGACTTTGCAAGAAGACATCCCTCTATACTAGGCCTGGAGCATGGATGGAAAGTCATGTGCCAACCTTTTCATTTTAAGAGTTAAAACACAAAGATGAGGATGCAGCTTCTGGCTCAGACTTCTTCAAGCTGAAATTATGTCACAAGAAATGAGGATGCATAGGTGAGGTCTCACTTAGGCTTTCCCTATCCTCCCTCTGGGGTTAGAGGAGTTTATTTAAAGTATTCACTACAAGCCATTGCTAGATGCAGAACAATAGCCTTGGTAGAGATGCTGAGTTAATTTTTAATTTCTTACTATTTTGATAATAATCAGATACATTCTTTGGCCCACAGTTCAGGGAACTAATTAAGCACATTTATTTAACTGGACGAAAAGAGTTGCCTTTATTGGAACTTATGTAAAAACTTATGTGGTATACTTGCAGAATTAGAACTATAAACTATCCATTGTGGATTGTACCCATACACGGACATAGAATTGTATATATTATCTTTGTATTCTAAATATCACCTGGCAGAAAAACAACAGCTGTAAAATGTTGTCCATGCAATAAAACAGAACGAGAATTTGGTATGTCACCCTGTGCAGTGAAGCAAGTTTGCTTTACCTTATTGAGAAGCCTGAAGTCAGTTTCTGCTGTATCTTCTAGTCCTCTGTATAGATGATTTCAAATGTCTTCCAGTTGCATCAACAACCCATTGGAAATACTAGACCGTATACCTGTTACGGTGCTGCATGCCTGTTAGAAGGGAAGAATTGGGGTAAGTCCTGATATATTCATGACTGAGTAATCCTAGAGTTAAAAATAAAAAGATGTTAAAAAGGCAAAGAAAAAACACTTTTGATGCAAAGTATAGTACAGTCCAGTTGGCTAAGAGGGATCAATATGATAATTTTTATCAAGCTGGACAAATCATTTAAATGTCATCCACAATATATGACAAACCTTACACACATGATTCCTATGTTCCACAGAGTCAGATATGAACTCAGATGGCTACATCCACACAAAGAGAAAATGAGCAGCTTGAAGTAGTAGTTTTGAAATGACCTCATATATCACATTTATCCGTATAATCACATAGCACAACATATTGCTGTGGGTGCAAAAGAATGGATGCTTAATCAAATCCTAATTTCTACTTCACATAAAAAATTTAAATAGTTCCTGAATGTTTCTTGTCTCTCTTCTTTCAGGTAATATATATTAGTCTTTATAACTCAAATACAGTCTATCTGATTTTTTTTAATTGTGCTATATATGTGACTCAAGTACAAAAAAAAATTTAAACTAAATGGTAATGATTATTTAAGCTAAATACCATTTCAACTGGTGATTTGAAACATGGTAGGACAAGAAACAGCATCTCTTCAAAATCACTGTAAGTATTCATGGCCATTTGTAGGTCGACAAGACTGCATTAATTTGTTGGGTTTATCATTTACCTACAGCTGTGCATGTCCCTTGCTGTGGTGGACTTTACCAACCTCTGATGTGGTGTGGGGCAGGGCAGCCCCACCATCTGCTTTGGCCACCCTGAGCACCTCTTAGGGAAGCACCACAACCTCAGTGTTTACATGGAAAAACCACATCAGATAAGCACCCCTTTTTTAACTTGAAAGCCAAATGAAAGCTGTGAAACAAAGGGATGAAGTATCCCTGATATTAGACCCCTCCCTCCAGGTGAAATTAGTGCTTGGTTTCCTGCAGAGATGCTTCAAACTCAGACCTGTAACTAGTAATACTACAGCTACATCAGAGAATTTGTTTCAAATTAACAGTCGCTTAACCTGACTATAAATTCAATCTGAGCCCCAACTTTGTATCATCATAAAGTGCAAGAAGATCCAGCCAGCACAGACTAAAAACATCTAACCTGGCCTGGCAGCCTGGGAATCAACCAAAATTCCCTGACTGTCTGCAGCTGGCAGGGGTTGGAGTCAGGGTAGGAAGAGCCACACTGTCACCTGGGTACCTGGCAGGACAGGTCTGTGTGAGCACTGCTGACATCCTAAGCAGAGACCAGAATATCGGCCCAGGTCCTAATGTCTGTTAATGCTTCAACGATAGCTCAAACCAAGCCAAAAGCCCACACTTGTATGAGACTGTCAGGTACACATGAAGCGTGTGTCTTAACACTTTCACGTCCTCTGTTTTTAATGATCTACAGGAGTTAAGACCTGTGCCATTGCTGTAAACTAAACTGAAAACGTACTCAGGGTGCAAAAAAAAAAAACAGGATGGATAAACTTGCCTCCTGCCTTTGGGAGCTTCCACATTTAGTTACATTATTGTTGCTATCTGTATTGTTATTATACCAAGATCAGTGCAGTGCTCACTGATAGGACATGGATTCTGATGAAAATAAAAAAACATATTCTGAAAGTTTTTATAAGGTTGCTACAAAAATATTTTGAAGATCAAAATAAAAAAAAAAAAAAAGCAAATTCCCCAGAATAGCTTAAAACATTTATTTAACAGAAATCTGAAAAAAAACCCCACCAAAACTTAAGGAACTGTATCTATAGAGAGAAAGGGAGAAATTGAGTGAAATTAACATGTATTTGCTGTAATGTCCAAACAGATTTCTATTTATTAACTTTAATAATTAATAAGGTCTTGTTTCACTTTGTGTTCCCACTTTGTTTCAAGATTTTAATGGAAATAAAGCTCAAATGAATTAGATACAGCATTTCACCAATATTTTCTGCATATTGCTACATATTGCATTGGATAGAAACAAAAAAAGTAATGGTATTATCTGTATCTTCCTGTTCAAGCATTAATTCTTTATATTAAAAAAAAATCTTGCAATGCTATGTCAAATTTAACAATATTTGAACATTGTTATGATATAGTAAAACATTGCTAAACATATCTCCTCTTCCTTTCACTACTTTGTGTGGTGGTATATATTGATTTTTAGACTTGTATAAATTTTGGAATTAAATACTGTGTTTTGCATTATTATTTTAACTGGTGTGTTTTGAAACAAAAATATATCAATGGCTTGTTTGAATGGGCATCCGACTGTATCAGCAGGGTGGGAAGGGTGTGGAGCTGGCACATGCTTAATCACCTGCAACTGTTTATATAGCTCTTAAGTAATGGGGGGGTTTCCTTAGAAAGAAATAGAATTCCCTTTACAACCAAACTGCAAATCTGGGAGAGGCACAAGAAGACTGCAGAGCACAGACACTGCTGTACACATAGGAGCTGATAAAGCCGATAACTTTGCGTCCCTTCCCAGCATTCTGTGGCACAATAGTTCAAACAGTAACTCATGGCAACGTCTGTGTGCTGTGCTTTGGACCCAGCCGTGCCTTGCGAGCCGGTATTTCTGTGGCAGAGCTGCAGTACTCCAGGACAGGTTCAGCAGTAGGAATCATTGCACACCTGCCTCTTCCAAGCAGGTCCTCACGGACACTGCGGAGCGATGACTCCAGTAAGGAGGGTTTGACCACACATCCATACCTGTGCAGGTTGCTAAGCTCCAGTAGAGTCTAATGAGGGTCCAGTAAAGACAGAAGATTCCCACTTGGTAAATAGACTGTAAGGCAGCCACCATCACCTAAAATGGAATTTTCACATGAATTCATTGGAATTAAAATTCTGCATATAGAGTGTCACCTATTAATACACACTGGGCCAGTTCTTAGACTTTATTGTTTCTATTAATTTGATTTAAAATAGGAACAAATTATTCTTTAAGTAACTTCATTTAGTTTCATTAAATGTTCCTACTAACAAGTAAAGTAAGGCAAACAAAATTCAAGCCTTGCTTCCCCGCTACCCATCGTGCTAAACAGTTACTGGTAACTACAAAAAAATGTATCTAAAACATTATCAGCTTAGAATTGCTTTCCATTTTAAAAATACTTTCCACATGTTTCATTACTTTCAAAAGATGGGAAGCTGTGGAGAATCAATACCGATAACTTTTCAGCTTATGCAGGGCAGATTTTACCTAACAATTATAAAATGAATGCATCTACTTGGCTCAGTGTGATTGAATACGGTAACTATAAAGAAGTGGCAGGTCTGATACTGCATTTTACACAGGTGTGTGATATCTGTGAATGCAAGTAATTGTAATTGTTACAAATGAATGATAGCTGCTTCTTAAGGTTTTATCTGTAATGTAGTGTGTGTATATATACACACATATGCACATGAATATAGTCCAGTATCATCACCTGAAAAACATACAAACAGGTAAACTTATCTCACAGTTAGGAAACAGCTGACTAACAACAGAG
This sequence comes from Edolisoma coerulescens, assembly GCA_013397115.1. Taxonomy (NCBI): domain Eukaryota; kingdom Metazoa; phylum Chordata; class Aves; order Passeriformes; family Campephagidae; genus Edolisoma; species Edolisoma coerulescens. Next base: position 145,988 of record VWZW01001325.1, on the reverse strand, counting down.
CTGGGAGAAAAAGCTAATTTTTCCTACATCCAAAGTGATACAATGCTCCTAGACCAGAATGGGTCATGTGGAATGACAGTACTGCCGGCAATAGATATGGAGGTCACCAGGTTTAGGGGATTGTGAAGTGTAATCTTGTCACCAAGTCTATGTACATGCACTTCTGTGGATGCCACAGCTATGTCAGGGACTTGGAAGCAATAAGGAGTAATCTAATCTACATCATTACCCCACAAATAAATGCTAAGTACTGTGTTTTCAACAGCTGAGTGATTCTGCTCTTAATTACCTTGTGAAAATCCAGCTCTGCTATTCCAGCTGTCGCTGGGTTTGCAGTACAGACAATACTGTGGGGAGGGAGTTGCTGCTGCTGGGCCCAGTCATGAAAAATCCATTCGCAGCCTGCAGTGCAGGAGGGGTCATTGCTGACCTCCTTGTGCCGCGGGGTGTGTACCACACCCGCACATTGCTGACAGCAGCAAGACACTCACCGGGCACTTTTTGCAAGCCAGAAGAAAGTCCAGCCTTTGCACACATATATGCAGAGATAATCCTCTGAGTACAGGAGTTATTTCAACTGATGGAGTGGATCAGATTAGATGATGCACTTCTGTAAGACTGGTGTGATGAAACTTGGTAAAGATTAAAGACCTCAGAAAACAACAGCCAGAAGAGTGAAAATCTGGGTTCTTTTGGAGCTGTAGTGACACCTACTGAAAACCAATGAAATCCACTCAAATATGACTGAAGATAATATTTTAAGGTACATGTACGCATATATATTTAGCGGCATACATATACACACACTATGTGGATAACTTTTCTGAACTTTCAGTGAAAACCTCTCTTAGCTGTTACTGTTTTATTTACCTGTAAGCAGATGGAAAAAAACCTGCTCCCTTCTGTTTTACACTTTCTTTTGAAAAGTAACAAAGCAGGTTTTAAAATACCGAGCATACTTCTCTTTTTCTTAGCAAGGAGCCTATACGTGAGTGCCTGTGTTTGTGCACAGCCCACTACATGGTGTAGGTAAAATGTATACAGCTACAGTGTTATACAGCAGAATGGTTCAGGTTGGAAAGGACCACAGTGGCCATCTGGCCCAACCTCCCTGCTCCAGCAGAGCTACCCTACTGCCCATGGCACTCGATTGTGCCCACACNCCCTCAGCGCGCCCCGCCCCGCCCCGTCCCGCGTACGCCGGCCCGGCCCTGCTGCTGCGCACGCGCGCTGCCCCTTGGCCGCCTGCGCCGCGTCTTGCCATTGGGGGCGCTGGCGGCCTGAACCATTCTTCGCTATTTCGAGGGGAGAACTTGGAAAATGTGCCTGTGGCGGNAGCCTCTCTGGGCAATCTATTCCACTGCGTGATCACCCGCACGGTAAAGAGGTTCGTCCTTATATTCAGGTGGAACTTCCTGGGCACCAGTTTCTAACTGTTGCCTCTTGTCCTATTGCTGGGCACCACCGAGCAGAGCCTGGATCCAAACTCTTGACACCCTCCTTGCAGATGCTCATAGACAGTGATGAGGTCCCCCCTCAGTCGTCTCTCCTCTGAACAGGCCCAGTTCCCCCAGCCTTTCCTCGTCAGAAATAAGAATTCTAATGTGGCAAAACGCTGTTAATACCANTTCGGTCTAGAAAAAGCTCACTTTTCTTTTTTTTTTTTGGCTGGGACACAAAAACCCACAAACCTGCCCGGGCTGGCAGCTTATATCCTTCCCCCCGTTGGTCACTGGTCTATCCCAAGATGGAGGGCACAGCCCGGCAGCGCTGACGCCTGGCCCGCGTGGGAGCGAGCTGGGTTCGGGACACCGGGAGCGGCGGGAGCGGCCGGGGACAGCGCCATGGTGAGTGTGCCGTGTTCTGTACTCGGAGCTGCCAGAGGAAGAAGGCAGGTTAGAGCCATAAGTAGCCCCCAGGTTGCCTGTATCTCCTGTAACGCGATTTTGTAGGTAGGTAAAGCCAGAAGTCTTGTTGGAAATGTTTTCCTAGCTTAGATGTGCTAACTCGTAGGAAAAGCTTTCAGCCGCTTGAGAATACTTGGAGGTTTTGTTGATCCAGAACGCATGTGTATTTCGATGTTAGAGCTGTGCCTGTGTAATGGTGCTGCGGATAGTCCTCATGGCTGATGTTGAATTGCTGCTGTAGGAACAGCTGTAGAACAGCTGTCTGAAGAACTCTCACGAAGCAAGGTGTGTCTAGATGAATTTCCATGTGTCAGTTTTCTGTGTTTCTTGGATGAAGTGTGTTGTAGGTACTTAAGAATTCCGTTCTGGGGCTGTATGCTAAACTGTATGTGCTATTATCAGATATTTACTGTGCGGTGTGTTGCCATTTTGCAGCTGAATAAGCTGTGTTTACTGTTAGAACATAAAAAATGTCTGTTGTGCATGTGGGGAGAGGAGCTAAGCTCCCACCGGTCCCTTTATGCTTTGTCTCCAAGCATATGTTTATAAGGCACTGCCTTAAAACAAATACAGCAGCACACTGCAGAGAAAAGGTTCTCCTTAGGTGCATTTAATATTTCATTTTTTGTTAACAGTTAACCAAATTTCCTTTTGCAGCCTCACAAGAAAAAGAAACCCTTCATAGAGAAGAAGAAAGCCGTAACATTTCACTTAGTGCACAGAAGTCAGAGGGATCCGCTTGCTGCTGATGATACTGCACCCCAGAGAGTTCTGCTGCCTACACAGAAAGTAAATACTCACTTTTAATACTGAGGTTCATTCAGATAAGAAACGCCATGGAGAAAAAAAGTTGGTGTGCAATTGTACAATTCAAAAACATAGCCTGAGAGAAGGCAGTTTTTAGTTGCACTTATTAAAAAGAAGGGGATTTTTTAGAGAATTTCATAGTTGTGAGTTACTGCGTGATGGTTGAAGGATGACTTAACTGGCATTAGAGGTGTGAATGTATTTTAAAAACAATGACAAAACTTGCCTGACTCACCCTGACAAAACAGGCATTGTTGGTTACGTTGCTGATGGAAAGAGTTGTTCGAGGTCCTGCTCAGACAGCACCCAAACATGGAACCAGCTGGTTACAGCATTCTAATTAGCTGTGCATTAGGGTAAGGAGTGGAGAGAGGACTACAAGGACTTTAACATTCAGACACTCTCAGTAGATGTGTTACTTTTCCTTTTGCTAGTAAGTTTTAAATGGACTTGAGCAACTAAATTTATTTCTTTTTGTTATTTTTTATACATTTATTTATTGATTATACATTAGCCAAACGTACTTCTCTTTCTATTTTCTGTTTTCCCCTCTTCCTAGGGGCATGAGGAGCAAAGAAGGGAAGAGCAGCGCAAGTATGGTGTCTTCTTTGATGATGACTATGACTATTTGCAGCACCTCAAGGAAGCCTCTGGTCCCTCTGAGCTTGTCCCATCTGTGCGTGGACAGCAAAGCAGAATTGTCATCACAAGTGAGGGGCACATAGAAGATGAAATTCAGAGAATTTCAGTAAGTAGTATTTTTGCTCATGATAACGCTGTTCTTTGGATCCTGTAGACTCATTAATTGTCTGTATATATTATTTATTTATAAGGATCTTTTTGACCCACAACCAGACTTCCCTACAAGTAAACGCAAAAGCTGACAAGGCAGAGTTTACTGATGAACATTATTTTGCTAGCACAGTGTTAAAACACTTCAGGTACTCACGACAAACTTTTCTCTACAGAGATGGCTTGCGAAGGTATTTGTTTGAACAAGTCATGTGTTTTTCTGGGGTGGGCGTTTGTTTTTCAGGTTTTTTAGAGCTTCTGAGTGCTCTGGGAGTTAGGAACATGCCAGATTGTTTCATTGGCACACCATGTTTTTAAAGGGGAATGTAGCAGAAACCAGAGGGAATAAAAACAAACTTTTCAGTTGCTGGCATAACTTGTAGAAGTTCATGATGCTGGATCACATTGGAGTGGAAAAGCAGTAAGTGCTTTGAAGCAATGAAGTATGCCATTGCCAGTCACTTACAGCTGAGGGTGTTTGATTTAACCAAATACTGTCATTTTAGTCAAAACCAATGGTCTTAGTCAGAAGTACCTTTCAGGTACAGCTTGGTGATACTACATAAGATTTAAATTTAGGTTAGGTATGCACGTTGTGAAGCTTTTAACAAGCCTTTCAGTAAAGGGGTGATTTCAAATGTGTGTTAGTGTTCTCCAAAACAACAAAAAAAATTTAAAATTTCAGTGTGCCTGCTGTACAACCATTCTCTAAAAAGCTTCAGAGATGCAAAAAATACTGTCTCTGTACCTGGAGGATATTGACATGAGAATTGATGCTGCCAGCACTTTACATAGCTATCATTGTATAGCTCTGAAAATTTGCCACTGATAAAGTAGCATTTGTTGTAACATTTAAGTACCACTCACAGAGTTTCTTTTGGTCACAGGAGTATCCACATGTTTTTGTTAATGTGAGCTCAAATGAGAAACTGAGAACAAATATATTATGATCATGTTTTTCTGTTTCTTTTTCTAAGGCTCCATCTATTAAGTTGCCTTCCTCAGTATTTGCCACAGAGTTTGAAGAGGATGTGGGCTTGTTAAATAAAGCTGCTCCTGTTTCAGGTATTTTTTACCTTTCTATAATGTGAGTTGCCATCTAGGAACTAGATGGTAATTATAGCTTCAATTGTGGTGTTATATTTTTTTTGGCTTAGAGCAGGCTCAATAGCAGACATAAGGAATGAGAGACTCATGTTCCAATTTGAGACTTATTTCTGTGATTCACTAGTAAGAGTTCTTTAGCTTTGCTTGGAGAGGGTGCAATCCATGAGCTCTTACTATTGTGTAGCAAATACAAACTAATAACAGGGGAAAACTGTAGATAATACTATTAATTTATTATTCTGTCTGTCTGAATCTGAGTCTGGAATTGGATTTTCACTCAATTTCTTTTCAAATGCTGAGAAGTGTTTGCATTCCTTCGTTAGTGTTACTTCAGTGTTACAGGCTGTGAGTAGGTTTTTGTTATGTATCCGTGTTTGCACTGAACATTGGCTCTACAGCTATCTCCATATTTCATAACAGAAAGGAATTGTAGCAGTTCTCTCTGTTCTAACAGAAGGACGCTAAAGACACTCCTGTTAATTGCAGTAGAGAAACACTTTCTAACCTTTTGTAATGTAGGGAATTTTAGTGTTGGAGCTAATGCTGGTAGTTCATCATGTGGTACTTTAACCTGGATATTTTTTCTTTTACAGTATTCTATATTAAAATACATTAATGGAAGCTTAAGACTTCTGGGAAATGTTTTTTTCTGGATGATAAAAATTGACAAGAGATTGGTGACTTACCCTGGCTTGTATCAAATCTACAGATATTCTTGAGGAATTTTGTGATTCTTTGGTTTAAGCTTTCCTTACTGCAAATTAACAGTGCAGCTGGATTGGTTTTTATCTAGGAAAGTAGCTTCGTAATGTCAGAGAAATGTAAATATTTCTGTTTTGTTTTTTTAACTTTCTAGGACCACGGCTAGATTTTGACCCAGATATTGTTGCAGCTCTTGATGATGATTTTGACTTTGACAATCCAGAAAATATCCTGGAAGATGATTTTGTTCTACAAGCAAATAAACCACAGAAGCGGTAGATAGAGCTTTGTTGAAATGTTTGTCTTATGTAAATAGGAGAGATGCTAATTGCTATTGCATGTGGTGGTGTAGGAAGCCACAATGGTTTCAGATTTCAAATAGAATACTTTGGTGTGTTAAAAAAAGTATTACCTTGTGTTATTTGGATGGTAGCTTGCAAAATGAAATTTCTTATGTTATCCAAGAGATGGTTTTCATTTGTTACTTTGAGCTCATGGATTATATGCAATGTTTGGAATAATAGTGTTCTTGAACCGTTTAAAACGTTGTCATCTATTACATGTGAAATACATCAGTAATAGTATTGATGAAGGCTAATGGGTGTTTCTGGAACCTTTACAAATGCTTCATCTGATACCCCACTGCATTTTATCTACTTAGGTTTTGGTACCATTCTCATAATTTCATGAACAATGAGAAATTTTGCTTGTTTTAATATTCAGGAATGCAGCTGCTATTTTTCTGCTTTGACATGTACAGCTGAATATAACTTCCCTCTCAATGCACAGATGCATGATCCAGCCAGCAATTCTTTCAGCTCTCAGACAAAAGTCTCACTCTTCATCTTTCCCTCCCAAGATTTAAATCTGTCATTGCCAAATTGTTTCAGATAACCCAGCATAGGTCAGAGCTATGGAAAGGTCCATGTATTATTCTAAAACTGTTTTATACTTCTGTTCAGGGGACCAGATGCCGAGGATGAATGTGAATGGGAAGATATGGAAGATGATAGTGATGAAAAGGATAGCTGCAGTAGTGATAAAGACTATGATTCAGAAGGTCCTCTGTCGGATGATGAGGTTAATGGACGGACAAAGGAATTCCTTTTTATGCAAGAAGAAACCAGGAGTCGTTTCACAGAATATTCTATGACGTCTTCAGTAATAAGACGGAATGAGCAGTTAACCCTGTTGGATGACAGATTTGAGAAGGTGAGGCACCTCAAGAGTGTAACTGTGAAGGGTGTTAAATGCTTCTTTGACTATTGATTCATTTCATCAAGTAGTGTCCTGTATACCCGTGCAGATTTTGCTATGTTTAGCAGTCAGGGCATCAAGCCACTGCTCTTTGCATGTGTTCTACATTTAATACTGGGTACGTTAAGAGGCTTGTGTCACCTAGGTTATAGTGCTAATTGCTATTGAAAGGCCTAGCACTGATAGAGTTGAACAAAATTACTCCAGTGTCTATATGAGCATTCAAAATTAGTGTTTCACTTTTGTCTGAGAGGCTCGGTTCAACACAGCACACCATATACAGGTCCCTGGTAAAGTATACATTCATGAACTGATGTCAGAACAGTGGAAATAGGGTGTAACTTTTGTTCTGAGCACTGACGGGCTTCTTAAGGCACAGATTGAAATAATGCATCAGAATAAGAAATGTTTTCTAGGAGCTGATTTATATATTATTATTATAAGATAACTTTGTGACTCCCATGCTGAGAGAATACTGACAGTAAGGAGGAAATCTACTGCAGATGTGTTTGGCAATTGTTCGGCAAATGAGAGGGAACAGGAAAAAGAGGCAAATAAAAAGAAATGTGTGGCTCTTCTTTAAGCTGTCATGAAGGTGCATGACAAATGTGGTCTAATTACCACTTCTTTATTTTAGTTTTATGAACAATTTGATGAAGATGAAATTGGAGCCTTAGATAATGTGGAGTTAGAAGGCTATATTAACACCGACAATGCTCGGTTGCAGGAAGTCCTGGATGATTACTACAAAGAGAAAGCAAAGAAGTATGTATTCCCAGAAGTACTGCTTCACATAAGTAATTCTGTAATCCTCTGTTTATATTGAAATTTTGGGCGTGTTGTTTCAAGTTCATGTACTCAAAGATTACATCTCACAATAAAAGCAGCTGCATATGAGTTTTATCCATTTGTATGATAAAATTAAGTGGAGGAATTTCGTTGGTTTGAGTGACGTTATGCTCCTTTTGTATAATTGTATTGAACTTAATGTAAGTAGTATCTAGAGACATTCATCCTCTTGAAGTGCAGAAATACTTCTTTTGTTGACTGTGTCTTCATCCTAATGTTTTTAGTTTATTTTGAGGAGGCTGACTTAAGGAAATTTCATTTTTGCTGCAAATTTCATTGGAAATAGCTTTCTTGGGTCTGGGGTTTTACTGAACGGAGTCTGGATTTACATAGTTATACATTTTCAAGAAGAGATAAACTGTATTTTTTTCTTCTCTGAACTTTTTCAAAGTTGTGTGAAATTGGATGCTCTTGAACCTGATGAAGATTTGGACTCTCCTGCAAATGAAGAAAGCGAGGAAGAAAAGGAAGAAATTGTAGCTGTAGTTATCGAGGAGCCAAAAGAAAAGTGGGATTGTGAATCCATTTTGAGTAAGTATTTTGGAGTTTGTTTATTTGTTCCTAGGATTTCAAAGTAAATGATAGGTGATTTCAGAACTTTTTGGACAGTGCTTCTGGTAAAATGGTTTATTCTCTGAGCACAACAGGAGGAATTTCCAAAACCTAAGTAGCAGTACAATTCATAATAAATTTACCTCATTTGTATTTGCAAGCCTTTCTTGACTACTTTCTTTTTGCTTTGTGACTTAGGTACATATTCAAACTTATATAATCACCCAACACTTATTAAGGAGCCATCAAAGGTAAAATTATTAAACTTACTCTGATGAATAACACTGGGAAAACTTGAGACAGATGTGTTTGTTTTCTCAATAGGCTTCTGTTTTTAAAGACAGGGAGCAGAAATGAGGGTTGGGGAGGGTGTTAGCCTCTGGTATTTTCTTCACTAGAGAAGGGTTTGGATATATTTTTTTTCTATTAGAAGGAAAACTGAGTCAGTTTAAAATTTCTGTAATAGCTAGGCAGAAACATACAGAGCAAGGAATTTCCTTTGTTATTATCTGTGCTATACCTTTGTGTCATCTGTGTCTCACAGCCCCATATTTGTTCAGGTTTATTTTCCTATGGCCTGAAACAATTTATTCTAGTTCTTTGGCCTTCCAGATGTTCCCCATCATTAGAGCACAGCTTGATATCCCCAAATTTGAAATGAAACCTTTTTCTTGCCAGCTTATAAAGGAATATTAAGTGACTACTTAAGTTCTTTACCTTTTCAGTAATATTTAAACAAAAAGGAAAAACGGGTTTTTTTGTTCTGAAGGCCAGATTCTGTCACAGATGGGTTTGATTTCTTACTTAGGGATTAATGTGTTTTTGTGAGGAAGTTAAATGGGGAAACTTAACATTTATTACTGTTAAATCTGGTTCTAAAGTTTTTACACTGGTAAGGCAGTGCCATGTGCAATTCTTGGAGAGAAAGCTAGGGGCCACTAATACATATGCACTCTCTATTTTAGCCCAAGCCAATAAAAATTTCTCAGAAGACTGGAATTCCCCTACATATCTTGCCTCAGAAAGGTCTTACTGCTAAGCAGGTGGAACGCATGCAAATGATCAATGGCAGTGATCTGCCAAGAGCATCAACACAGCCTCGCTCCAAAGCTGAGAGCAAAGAGGACCGCAGAGCCAGAAAACAGGCGATAAAAGAGGAGCGAAAGGTACTCCTGGCTGGAAGTAAAACCTTGCAAAGCGTTTTATGTTATCTGAATTCTGTCTTAGGAACTTTTTTGAAAATGCACTTGTCATGTCTGAAAATAAGGGAAAAACTTGCTGTTCTCAAAGGACTAATTATTGCTTCTTTAAAAAAAAAAATCTACTGGAAAGAAAGGTAACATCGTACTTTTGTCTTACTGATTTCCAGTATCAAAACTTTGGGTCTGTTATTGTGGCCACTACTTCGGATACAACTCGGAAGGAATATCAGTTTTCCTTACAATCTAGAGTAGCAAAGGAAATAGTTACGATGTTTCAGATCACACAAAGTGAAAGGTATCTGAAAGAAACATGGAAAATCCTCATTGGTCACCATAAAATCCTAGCTGTCTTATTTAGGAACAGAAATTGGCAGCATATTGGAAGCTTCAGCTAACTAAAGATGTTTATCCTGGTGGTACACATATTAATTTGACTACTAATAATTAGTGCCATAAATAATATTATTGGCCAGATTGCTCTTGTTTTCATGATCTAGAAGAGTTAATTGGAATGGTTTGATTTTGCATGTTAATTCCTATTTTGTAAATTTCTCATTATTCCTATGCACAGGAACGCAGAATGGAGAAGAAAGCCAACAAACTGGCCTTCAAACTGGAGAAAACAAGACAAGAGAAAGAGCTGCTCAATCTGAAACAAAACGTGCAAGGTCTGAAGCTGTCCTGATGCAACTGAGAAACTTACTATGGAAACATCCCTAATTTTTCATTTGTATTGAGAAGAGAACTGCTAACTCACAGCTTTGCCAGTCCTGCTCAAACGGGGTTGTTCAAATCTCACTTGTAACAAGACCCAGTAACTTGTCATTTTTTCTGAAGTGAAATTCTGTATAAAATAATGTATTGGTGGTGTCTATTCTGTCATGAGTGACATGGCAATTGCTGCGAAGTTTCATTACAGTAGAAATGTATTAAAATTTTTAATATTTTTCTTACAAATTATCACTGAACAGAGTTATATATATAGTTGTTGAATGTATTCAACAAATCAGCAGATTCCTACAGATTTGATCTCATTAGATTCTTCTATTAAATTATTTTAGTTTGCAAAACAATATTTTCATTTATGTTTTCTCTCTCTTGTACCGATGGTTGAATATAGTGCCTTGCTATGATACAGTTTTGTAAGTCAAGGAGTTTACACCTGCTCCTTGGTTCTTGTTTTGGGTAGGTTAGTTATTGTTTTGGTACTATGGTGGAAGCTGTAGAATTATGTTTTGTAAACAGAGGTGTCTGAAAAGCTGTTGTGTGCCTAGACATCCCAGTTACCTAACCTGAGTTTTGCATTTCCTGGCAAATAAAATGTGTCACAGTGAGTATTGGTAGTTACAGTAGTCAGTGACCCTTAATGTTGCCATTGGAATTGGCTTTGCTGGAAGTAATCAGTCCGAGTAGGATGGCAACCAAACAGCAGATACTTGGATAAATAGTGTGTGTTGCCTATGGCCACTATCTTGGTGTTTCTGGAATACTCCCCCTCAGGTCTTGAGTTAAATTTGGTTTAATTGGAATACAAAATTCTTACCCACTACAATTGTTGTAAAGACTTCCTAAAGATGAGCTGCGGGCCAGAATCTGTAGGTTTGGGGTGAATTTAAATATTTATACTGTGAACATGAATTATTTTGATAGTGACCAGTCCATAACATGTGAATGAAATGAGTAGGATTTGTAGTCAGTCCTGAGTCCTTCTGTATTCATAAAAACCCCTTGGGTTTAGGTCTCTATATTACAGACAGAGCAATCTTCTGCCTTTATGTGAAAAGTTAACCTTTTTACTGGAAGGGACATGGTAACCAACACATCAGTGAAGTGGCTTGACTACTGCTGCATTCAAAGCATCTTCAATATTCCTTTAATAGTTTTGTGAATACTAGATGGAGACAAGCTAACAGGGACTGATGAAGCCTTTTAACATACAGAAACAATTCAAAATACTTGTTTTTATTGGAAGAAGGCTTGTATAATATATTTTAATTGGTAAAGTAACGTGATTTTGGAGAAGGGGAAAAAAGAGGCATTTGAGTCTACAAGTCTTGGATCACTGCTCAGAAAGCTAAAGTATCAATACAGTATCCATATCTAGATTAAGCCTCCATTTTCTAAAATTATCTGTTAACAGAATCAATAGAAATAATCTGTAAGATTATAAATTTCAGAGTTTTCCTTTAGCTGATACCTGTACTAGTTTTCCTGCGTTTGACAAGTTTAAGCAGAGTCTGCCTTTGTCATAATTGCTAATTGTGTAATCAATGATTCTATGGTAACTTGAATACTGACCACCCAGTACTCATGACTCTGGACAACAACACAGAAAAGGAAATTTGAGAAGCAATTCTGTTGAGATGAGTCAGATACCAGGAAATAAGTTAAATGGAACAAGTAAGTAATGGATGCTGTTCAGTTCTTTTGGGTGGAATATGATTTTGTGGTTTACCAAAAAGGACAATCTTTTACTAAAGACAGTGAACATGGTCTTTGCTAGATTTCTCATCACTGATTCAGTGATACTGTGCTTATAGCTAAAGTTCTTTAAAAGCAAAAACAAAAGAAAAAAACCTTCAGGGGATGAGAACAGAGTAAAGAGGTGGGGGAGGCAGAGGAAGAGACTTGAAAGGAAGAGTATAGTCCAGACTAAGGACAGACACAGCTGTTGCTTGGAAACAAAAGAGGAAAGACATTTAAACAAAGACAATAGGAAAAGAGTCAAAAAGATTACAGAACTGCCTTGTTCCTCTGCACTTGTAATCAGTGAAACACTTTAGTAACTTTAACTGTGCTCTGGAGTGTAGTAAAATCCCAAGGAAAAGGTAAGAAATGAGCAGTCACTCATCTGCTTAGCAAGACAAGAATTTCTTTTCTTTTAGCAAGAGCAGGTAAAAAATACATGAGAAGGCCTTACAGAAGTTAATTCAGTGAAGTACCTCTGTAGCTTACAAGTCAAAAAGGACTCTTCATTTTCCTAAAGGGTGTTTTTGTTTAATACAAATCATGTCCCTGTTCTGGAATGAGAGTGTGACTGTCTTTGGAGTGAAGGGCCTGAAACTACTTCCCATGTAACTTTAACACCTATTTTTTTTTTTAAAAAAGTGATTTAAATGCAAATCTTAACAAATTTGATATCTACAAAATAAGATCAGATTGGAATGCTGTTTAGCATATCATGGAATCATTCCACCTTAATAATGAAGATTGTGTCATACTTTGCATGACATTTTCTACCTAAGCCATTACTGGGTATCACTAGCTCCTGCTGACATCCAAGCAGAATAAATCTGGGTGGGTGCAGGTCACCTGCCCTGAATTAGGCAGTGATGAACTTAAGTATTGTTCCACCATCTTCTCAGTCAACTGTGATGTCATTGTGAAAGCACATACCTGAGCACTCATGTGGAAAACAGAATGCTGCCTGTCGTAGCAAAGGAGAGCTTGTGCTTTGTTGGAACAGGATCAGTAAGGAGGGAGTTCTGCAAAACGGAATTCTGGCATGCAGCTGGAGAGCTGGATTTGATAATCCTTGAGTCCTTTCCAGTTCAGGATATTCAGTAATTCTATGGAGGTGTCCCTTTCTGACAATGAAGTACTGCTCCAACAAGAGCCCTGTCCAAGCACTGACTCTGCCACTGTCATGACATCCTGTGCTGTGTAACTGAGACTCTTGCATGGTTTGCATTTTGCACAGCTGCCTGAAGTCAAGGTCTGGCTCCTTCTACAACCCATGGAAAACACTTTGCTGTTGTGGTAAAAAAGCCTTTTTAATGGGAATATCAATGCATTTAGCTGAAACGGGTAATGAGAACTGGGGAAGGAGGAGGTGACTGCTAGTAGAGAAGTGGGTTGAACATGTTTAAAACAGCAAATTATCTGGTAACTGCTTTCATTAGTGAACTTGATTAGAGAATTAATTGTGCACAGACACTGTGAATTCATCTTCAGTCTTGCAGTGTCTTAATTTACCTGCTTGTCCAAAACCATGTTTACTATACACTGAATTTAAAATAATGTATTTTCTCTTGGTGAGGCATAAGTTACTAACTTGCAGCTTCCTTTCTCGTTCCAGGGTTTTAGGCTGAATTTGTTATTTCAGTCTTCTTGGTAAAAATAGACTAATAAACCATCTGATAAGTAGTCCCTTTGACAGCATAATGTGGGCACCAGGCTCTGTTCCAAAGCCTGCTGAAGTGAATGAAAAGATTCCCCTTGACCTCCCTGATCCCTGGATTACAAACTGAATGGGTGGCTGCACAGTTTGCCTGGTACAACCCAACTGCAGGCTTTTTCTGCAAGGGGTGGGGGTCTGCACATGCCCCTCTGCTCCTCAGTTTGTGTTACTGATCCTGTGTCTCTGTGGTAGATCAGAACAGCCCTGCAATAGTGCTAAAAACTGATTTGGCAAGGAAAAAACAAACAAAACAAATATACTGGAATCTGAGTGACTGTAAGAACCAAGACAAAGTACAGTTACTTTGCGTTAGTAGTTGCATGTTTGGTATCTCAAGATACATGAAGAGCACAATGGTTTTATCCAGCAAAATAGCTTGAAAAGAGATCTTTGTTGAGAGAGATGAGAAGTTTTGTGTCGCTGCGACTAGTGTGAGATACAAGTCCTACAATGGCTCTCCGTGCCTTGGTGATGCAGGATTGGTGTGCTCCTCAGCGAGCAAGGCTCAGGCATCTGCTGCTCTTTCAGTACTGCAGAGGAGTATTCCTCTCAAGTTTGCTGTCAAAAATGTCTAGAAACAGAAAGTAAGGACCTGAACCATACGAGCAGAAGGTTCAAAGGGAAATGAGGACTTAGAAATGTGTGCTTTAGTAGAATGAGGTGGGTTTTAGCCCAGCTGAGCCGTAACCAAAATGCCTTGGTTAGGCATCTGCTTAATTCCTATGGAAAGAGAGTGGACAGCATAGAGAAATTAATAGGAAGATCAAGAGCATAACAGAGAACTAGAAAGGGGGAGAAAGCAAAATAAGATAGGAACAGGGTTTTTAATTTACCAGCTGTGGCTGGACTAGTGATTCACAGTGCAGGAGAGAGGCTTTAGTTTGGTCCTTCCTTCCATGGTGTTCCTCACAAAGGGCATTGCCCAATCCTGTTGCAGAAGAGTGAGAGCGATGCTACAATCTGAGACATTTCTGAACCTTACAACCTCGTTTGTTGTGAGGCATGGCTCTTCCACAAATTTGGCACTGGATATAGTATCCATCTAAAATTTCCCTGTGCTTCCAGCTGCAGGTGCTATCCCTACTTTTCCTTCTGTGTTGACAGGTTACGGTAAGTAGCTGCTCCCATTCATCCTGGGGCTGTGGCTGTTTTCAGTAGTGTTGGTGGGATGGACAGCACCGCTGTTCATCAGGGGAGACCCCACACTGGAATACATCTAAACTCAGAGAACCAGTAATGAAAACATTGGCCCCTTGAACAGGATCAGACTGTTCTCCCTCTTAACTGAGAAAGAAAGAAAACCAGGTGTATATGTGGGGGAGTCCAGTGGGACAGCTCCTGCTCACAGACCCAATCTGTTCTTCTCTGCATGTCATTATTTGGACAGGCCTCCAGCACGTCCTTAAGCAGAACAAACTGGAAATGGCTCCTATTTCTTATTTGTGTTGAACCACAGCTGTACTTGGACAGCTTTTGAAAGTTTTGAAGTCCTTCAGGAGTTAAACTGAACCCAAAATAAATCCTGCTGCAGCTCTCTGCTCCCGAATATAAGTAATTTTAGAGCCTGGGTAAGAAAGCATCGTTAACAAAGCATTGCATCACTCCAACCCATAAACATTTTTCTTTGCATCCCACCTGATCCAATGTGCCAAGAAAGCCTTCAACAGAAAGTGTAAGCCCTTCAGCATCTTGAAACAGAGACTATAGGCAAGGGAAATCACAGCTGTGAAGAAGCAGCCCCTGCAAAAGGTAGAGTTAAAACTCAAGTGTGTGTGTGTTATCTCCATATGAAGTCTTTCATCCAGTAACACTATTGTTTCCTCCAAGGACAAAGCCTGGATATTGTGGATGAGTCTCACATATGTGCTTGACTGGGTGCCAAATTCTTTCCTCCCCCTCCCTGTGCTGCTAGTGGTTGGGAATATTTCTCTGTTGAGAAGCCAAATCAGTAGATGTCATGCCTACCCTGGGCACATAAGTGTCTCTGCTCTTTGAATAAATGTTCAAATATGTATTTTAAAGACAATGTGAACCTCTAACAGATTTCTCTTCACCTAAATCTGAAAGAGAGCATGATTCAAGACAGTTGGTGCATGAATGCCTAAGGTTCAACCTGAGAGCTGCCCTTCCACAGATGAAGTTGCAGAGATTCACTGCCATTTTATTGAAGGGTTTAAAAAAGTATTTGAGCTGAACTTATTTACAGAGATGGAGGAAAAGATGCTTAAGCTCTTACTGGAACAAGTAATTTTGCTGGGGAGGAGGTGAATACACACGGACATGCTATGTATAATATTTTATCCAGAGATGCCAATTCATTACCAATTTGGTTGACTGCTGTTGTAAAATGTCCTTTTAAATCAGTTGTGGAAAGAAACGGAAGTGCACAAAGGTTTAATGTAAAAACAATGTGACAAGTGGAGAAGGGAAGGTGCTGGTCACAGTGTCTTTTCTAATCCTTCCGGAGTGCTCTTAGGTCTGTTATGACCACAGTATTTTGTTGAAGTGCATTGGTTTTTTGTTCTTCTTCTGGTGCTCTCAAAAGACAGTGAAAGGCTGAATCAGCTTCCTTGTGCCTTTCAAAAAAAGCAAATTTCTTTTGTTTGTAATGTTTTTTCTTTCTCCCAGAAAAAAAGAACCTTTGCTCTATGATATTTCTGTCTATTGCAAGAGAGAAGTATAGTTTGTGTCTTCTTCTATTTCCATTACAGAAACAGCCAGGGAAGAAATCTAACTGGAAGCAGGATTATGAGTATTTTCTTAATACTATTCAATCAGCCAAGCAGGTCACAAAGCTGTGAAGGAAGGCCGCCCTCTTCCACCTTCTCCCCCAGCAAGCACCAATCCAGATTTGTGGTCTGCTTTATCTTATTGCTATTCTTGTACTGATCTTTGGTAAGGCAGCGACATCTTATTAACCACAGATGGGCTTCAGTTTTGCACGCCTGGCACAACAGAATGTGGACATTAATTCCCTCCATACACTCTAATTTTCAGCTCTATTTTTTGGCTTGAATTGAGTAGGAATGCAAGGCAGAGGCAGTGGGGAAGGAGAGAAAACTTAACCATACATTTTAGACTTAAAGGGAGCAAGTTTGGGGTCTGATATTAACACTGCAGGAGGAGAGTCAGGATAGCTGTACTGTTGTGTAACAGAGGGTGAAATACATCCTCTCTCCATTCAAAACTACTGTAGTGTACACAGGCTTCCCCACTCCCACGTGGTGGCTCTTCCACTGTCCCCTTCTCTACCCAGTTTTGCAGACAGGGAAAGGCATTTAGAAAAAGACAGGTCTGGTTTACTACTTCATACCAGGTTTGGCCTCTGCACAGAGCTCCCTGTGTTAAAAGTTACAGATCCAAAAAGACGCACATACAGACAATATCTCATGATAGTGTGATTTATAAAACAGGGGAGCAATCTTGAAAAGCATCTCAGTGGAGTCCTGCCTGTGTTAGGAAGGCAGAGAGCAGAAGGGAGAAGGGGGGAGCTCTTTGGGCTCACTTCCAGAGCAGGAATTCATGACTGATAGCAAAAGCAGCTGCCATGATTCCAGCCTCTCTCCTCTCCTCTCCTAGAGAACAGCAATGCAATATAAGCAGCAGGACACATCTTCTTGCCCTGATTGGGGTCAAGCTCCTCTCTGAATTCCCACTGCTGAGTTCTTTAATGACTCTTATTTCTGGTCTTACTTTACCAACTCTAAGAGCAGACCCTCCCTTTCCTTCCCCCTTTTGGAGGAAACCAAGTGTGCAAGAGCAGTGGTAGTTGTGGAGAAAGGAATTGGAGAAGTGCTTTTTAGGAAGGACAAATTCCTGAGTGGCCTAGTGAGGATGTATATCCTGTACTACAGGACTGGTGAGAAAGTACATGGACTGTGGGAAGGAGAGAGAAAGATTCCCTTTTTGTCTCATCCTCCTCAAATACAGCCCAAAACACCCCATACTCCCCTGAAGTTCCAGGTGTCCCTGCCAGACCCCTGAATCCAGGTATCTGCCCTGTCTTGTCCTCCCCTCCCCTTCCCTGTGCTCAGAAGCATTTTGCCCACGCTACTGGTCTAGAGCAGGCTTTTGGTGGCTGCTTGGGCCATCTTTTCTGTACTGTTACTGAGCAAAATAATTTGAAAACATGCTGTATCTTTAGTATTAGGATAAGGACACTTGGGCTGCTTTTTTAAAAGGCACTGGACAGGGCAGAAGGGTCCAAGATGGCTGCAATGGCTGAATGTGACTGCGTTGACCCCGAACACTGATTGTTCATCACAATGAGTTGGACTGCACTAGCCATAGTTGCTGAAGAGCTTTTAGCAGAATCACGACAGTAATACTTAAAAAAAAATTTTAGAAAGTACCACTACATGTTCTTCACAATGTTTCTTCACACCCAGAAACCTGGCTCTTGGATGTGCCTCAGCTGGCTGGGCACAACTGCTTCAGCAGTGTTTGGATAAATCACAGAATCAATTAGGTCGGAAAAAACCTCTGAGATCATTGACTCCAACCTATGACCGAATTTCCTTGTTGCTGCCCACCTGGACAATCGCTAGTGTGTAGTAATCAGTGTGCTGAATTAGTCCAGGGAGTCTTCTGGAAATATCCCTTACCCTGGCTCCAGTAAGGCAGCAGACTTCCCTGTGGTCCGAGTCTGGTTGATATATGGGACCCTCAGCTCCCTTCAGAAACAAGGCACGTGCTACAAGCACCCTTGTTTTAATACCTGTAGTTGTGATCCGTCTGGTGGACTACACTGATCTGGGAGACCCCCAGACAGAGCTGCTTCTCCACGGTCACCTGCCCGACCCTCGAGATCCAAGGCTTCACACCTATTCTGTAAGGGCCCCTAGGAAGGCAAGGGAAGCCAGCAGGGGATTCTTCTCCTTCCCCGAGCAGGGACCTGTTTGCATTTCCCTGCTTTTAGGTCTCCTTCTTCTGCTTGATGGCAACCTCAGACTCTTGCTGATCTTCCATCCGCTGCATTTCTCCCAGGGACAGAAGGGTGCAACTCCACAAATCTTCTTCTCTTTTGCACTCTCTGATACTCCTCAGCCTCCCCACCTCCTCTTTAAGCTGTGCCACCGGGCTGCGCAGATTATCCACCTGTTCACACCGCATGCAGGTGTCTTTCCCACTGTCCTCCGGCACTTAACACCAGGCTCAGACCCTCCCTGCAGCCAGAGACCTGGATATTCGCATGCTTCTAAAGGAGCTCTGCTCAGACTAGTTAATTGTGAGGTTGGGAGTTGGTAGGAATAGGACAAAGATAATAAAATCTGCTTTTATTAATCCCCAGGATTTATTCCTGAAAGCAATTACTGTTTGCTGGGTTAATACCATAAGCATGCATTTTAGTATCCCAAGCGTTTTTCTCCAGGAAGGTTTTGTAGTTCTGCTAAGTTTGTACTTTGGGAGCTGATGGGAATTCGTCATGGACACCTGCTGGTGGGGCCAGGTGTTGAACTGCATATTGAGTGCTCCAGTAAAGCAGGGGAATTCTTCTCCTGTAGTGTATAAACTGTGACACAAGCTGTTCCTTTCTCACGGTCAGAATACATTCAGCATCCATCCTGCTCACAAAGGTTTAATGGGGCTCCACCACAGACAAACATGGAGTTTCATGAAGAACAAGCTGTCTGCCATGCTGCAAACTCCACCAGACAGGCTTTGGTAAGCAAACACAGTCACATTTGTCTTGTCCTGGAAGCAGATTTGCTAAACTGTAGTTCGTGGTGAGTAAAGACCTGTATTAATATAAGACTTAAAATTCCAGGGAAGTTGGTAAACGCTTATAACAAGATACATGCTTAATATCATCTGGGAGTTGCCCATAACCAGAGCCCTTTTTCTGATAAAAAGAAGTGACAGAATATGACAGTACAAAAAACTTGGGACAACAACTTCTTCAGACTCTTCTGCAGTTATATTCCAGGGTAACAGCTGTAGAGAATCAGAAACCTGGCAGCTTTTGCAGTACTTTGAGAAAGCTCTTCCTGTTCTTTAGGGCTCCCTGCTGTTGGAAGGTTTGCTGCTCCCTGGTCACCAGACACAAAGCCAAAGTGCTGAGCCCCTTGGGGGAATCAGAAAAGTGGAGCTAATTATCAGTCTCTTGAAGTGGGATCTTGTTTTGTTATAGAAAAGAGAATAATGTAAACAGTTCCTTTAGGAGAGTATTGTTTTGGGGGGGATTTTGTTTTGGGTTTTTTTTAAAGATGTTGAAAAATCTTATTACTCTTTCACTTATTTTGAGCAGGACAAATGTCTTAAAAGCGGGAGAGGGTGGACCTTTTGCCTGTTCCTTCCTAGCATTGCTTCAATAGCAATTTACAGAGTTTTCACTAGGGTCTATAAACTCCTTTCTAGAGTTGAGTGAAGACTGTGCATCTTTTTTCACTAGGGCAAGCAATCATTGACTGAGAGAAAAACTCCAATGTTAACAACTGCTGTGTTATCACTTCTGGAGAGAGCACAAAAAGGTGCCAACACAGACAAACATAAGGCAGGTAAGGACTTCATTTAGTCATATTTACGTTTTTCTTATAACAAACCCTGAGATATTTGAGGTGGGGGAGGCATTTTTAAAGCAGATCCTAGACTTTGGAATCCAGTTTTCTGATAGAATAATGTAGAATTATAAAGTTTGACTTTTTTGTTGGGTTTTTTTTCAGGGGTTTTTTGGGGGTTTTGGTTTGGGGTAGTTTTTTTGTGAGATTCTGTTTGTTTGTTTGTGTTTTGGGGGGTAGTTGTTTTTTGTTTGGTTGTGGGGTTTTTTTTGGGGGGTGGGGTGGGTTTTTTTTTGCAAGTCCTGACATGAAATCCTAAACTCATTTCCATATGACACTTCTTATAAAAGAGAAAGGCCAAAAATTTCCAAGTGGATGTTTTTGATAGTGAATGGCTTTCCTGGTCATTATCTTGATCCATTGTGTGGACTGCATGCACAGAGATTTTCATTTGGGTCCTCAGGAGAGACCCAAATGCATTTTCAATTAGAGGTCCTCAAACAGAAGTGTCTATATAGACCTAAACTATGCAGTCTGGTTTTGAGGTTCTCTTTGCCCATAAAGAACTCCAAACTTTTAATCTTCAATTTTAAGATTTATTCCATCCTTTTTACCTTAAGTCCTTTTAGATGAGGTACGAAGCTTTTGTGTGTTGTTTCAAATGCCCTTGTTGATCCAGCCTTAAAATTAACACCACTTCCCTAAAACAATTCCCTCTAAGCAGGATAACACATATGTTTTCTAGAACCCATTACAACTGGTAATCATGACCTGTATCAGTCTATGTTTAGAAGATGTTTTTTAAAATTATTTTAAAGGTTATTTGTAGTATAACCTGCGAATGATAATGCATACTGCTACTTGTATCAGTATCTTTGATCCCTGCCTTTCTGAGGTTTATGAATTAATGCAGGTTATCATGTTTTATGGCAAGTAAAGTTTTTAACAAATGATCTGCTGTGGTGGGTTGAAAAACCGAGTTGATAGACAGAGTTTTAGACCAATTGCTTCTCGCGAACCACATCACTACATCTGCAGAGACCGCATCAGAAATACTGAAGAAAACAGGAAAATCTTTGGGTGTATCTACTGGGAAAAATTCTTCACGAAAATCTGGGTAAGAAACTATTATTATTTTTTTATTTCAACATTATAATGTAAAAAGACCTCGTTTGCTTTTGTTATATACAATATTCGTTGCAGTGTTTGCAGTATGAGCTCCTTTGTATTAATTGAAGCAACCAATTTCACTGAAAACTTTGCAGAGCTCCTCAGGCCCCCAGTATAGGCTGCTGAGAATACTAATTTTGGTGTTAAATGTTCTTTGATTTGGAACTGTCCTGTCCCAAGTAGGCAGTGTCCGTGCGCTGCTGTGACAGACATCTTGAGAGGATTTGCTACTCGATAGTGCAAACCTCTGCAGCAAACCCTGTGCACTTAGAATGTGCTTCCATTGTCCGAATGTGGAAGATGCCAGCATTCATTTCAGTAATGACTATGTCAGGATAACAGTGTGGCGGTTCTTCCTTCTCCTCAAGGTTTCATTTCCCAGACCATGACGTTTGGTGCTGCTGCTCTTTAGACCACACAGTCAGTGGGGTTCCCATCTCTGGACATGCCAAGCCATGTCAGAGCAGCAAGAAGCCCTTCCAGCCCTTGTTTAAGGTGGTTGTGGTGCTGTTGCTGAAGAGGATGGCTCAGAGGGCCAGCATCTTGCACCCCGGTGAAATGTATACAACTGCAGAACACGAATTCCTAGCAGGAAATGTGGCCAAGAATGATTCCCTGTAGCTGGCAAGGTATTTTGAGCCTTGGAGAGAAGCTTGTGAGAGTGCTTGGAGCATTGGATGAAAAAGAATTGCACTTGGAGCATTGGATGAAAAAGAATTGCACAAAACAGTCAGTTGCAGAGACTCACATTCAAAGTTGTTGCAGGGTTCTTCTGTGTGCAGTTTTACTGTCCTTGGTTGCTGCTGGTCAGTGGCTGGATTCTTCAGCTGCGGAGAAGACTGCAATGGGCATGGGAGTGTTCATTCCACAGCACCATTATCAGCTCTGCCCACCTCCTTGACTTTGCCAGCTACAGGAAAAACTGCTGCCAGTACCTAGCGGTCTCCTCTGGTGTCCTCCACTCCCTGGATTACCTGGGACAATCTACCTGAGACTGTGTTAACAGCATAGTAACTCCTGTGGTTACCACGCAGGGTCTTGCAGACCACCAACAGGGATTTATTGATACCATCACCATTCTCAAGGTTTAGCCACTGAATTCTGAAACTTGGGGCTTGACAGGCTTGACACCTCCTTTCCCTAGGGACACTGGCAAGTACAGGTATCACTGGGGTTGTAGTTGCAGCCAGTTGGCAGAGGCTTGGGACAGCCATTGCCCCCAGCAGGTCCCCAGGACAGACATCCACACTCGCATCTAAAATAGAGGACGGTGGAACTGTGGAAAGGACTGGCCTGGGTGAGCTTGCGGGTACTCGGTGTTGGCAACTGCTGCTGCGTGTTCTGTAGAACTTGAGCTTTGCCAGGTGCTTTACAGAGCACTTTGGGCAGGTGAGAGATGAGTTTCAGTGCTACCCAAGAGCATTTTTCAGCTGAGAAATCAGATGTGAGAAACTGGCTTTGAGTAGTGTAAACAAATGGTCTCATCCTTAATGTGTTTGGGAATGGTTTCCAGGATGAGTTGCTCCATCACCTTCCATGAACACAGGTTTAATCTTCATAGATAAAACAGAGTAAAATATAAAAGCTCCTTTTATAATAAGAAATAGCAAGTATATGGGTTGTTGCTGCTTTTAGACCACAGACAAAGGAAGATAAGAGTGGCTGGTCAGGAAGGATGTGTTAAGGCTTTCTTCTGACACATTTTGGAAGATCTTAAGCAACACAATTTTCCAGCACCACTTCCACCTGAAGGGCTACAGCTACCAATAAAATAACCAAACTGAAATTCATTGGCTTAGGTTTGGTTGAGGTTTTTTCTCTCTAGGCTACAAATCTTACTATGCTGACCTTTTTAAAGTTGTGAGATTATTTGTATCTGTTGACAAGATTTAATTAAATGATTGCCTACAGGGGATGGACATTACCAGCAGTTCATTCAATTGTTTTCAACAAAATGTAGGAAGATCTGGTACCATTCAATGGTTTTAACAAAATGTAGGAAGATCCAGTACCATGTGATTTTCTTTTTCTTCCCCCTAATTCTTTGATATATTGATCAAGACAAGTGAACATTGTGGACTTTCATGTGAATATTTAATAGAATCTTCCAGTAAACAATGAATGATAGTGATTTGATCCGTGATAAATGGCCATGTATGCTGTGCATCTTCTTCAAAGCACTTTGAGTTCAGACTAAAACCAAACCTCATTCTTGCATTAAACACTTTAACTGCTTTTAGAAATTGATCAACAAGACAGAAATGTTGTGGACATATATGCCTTCTTATTTTTTTGGTCACTTGATCCACTGTCAGTCTTGGATCACCTTGCATAAACTTTCAGTGATGCAACATGTAGGGGCTATTTCACCCAATAATTTTCATTAAGGCTTTCAATTAAAATCTGTAAGGAATTTTCTTACCTATTAAATGCTCATGAAGTAAATGAAGATGAAAAGTAGTTTGACATAGCAGTAATAAATACCATATTTTAAAGAGTTAACTTAGACTCTAGCTAAGAGTGATTAGATGGATACAGAAAGGATGACACTGAACCAACTGTAACTCCTAGAGCTAGAAAAAAGCGGGCATGACAGCAGCCCCAATATATTCAAGCAGTGATGCTTAGCCTTTCTTTCAATCCAGGAAGAAGAGGGGAACAAACCCCAAACCCATATACTGTGTAATGTTACCACAGTTGCTTTCTTTAACAATGAAATAAAGGAATCCTCAGATTTAGAACAAGTTTTACTGTATTTGTTGTTGTGTGTGTCCCTCCATTATTTTCTGTCTGTGTATAGAAATGTAGGATTTCACAGCTTAGTTTCTAAAACGATACAAAAAAGTATAAAGGCAGGAATGGTGTACTGAGGAACAGAATTTTAAAAATCCCACTAGAAAGGAATCTATCATTAATATATGGAATATACCATCCCAGTTCAGACTGTGAAAAACCTCTGAAATTAACAGCGACCCATTGATTAAGAAAATGGAAAGTTCCAACAGGAAAAGTTGGTAAATAAAACTGAAGGAAAAAGAAATGAACTTGGTTTCTGATAGAGGATGGGAACTTAGCAATAGAATTACGTGTGTTTACATAAAGGATGCAGTCTTTTGTTCCATGTAGTATAATTTTAGCTTCTTGACATTATTTCAGCAGGTTTACATGTCTTTTTTTTTCTTCTTTTATAAAAAGAATACATTTTTTTATAAGACCAAATGTTTACTAAATTTCGTTCTTTTACAGTATCATTTGATTATAGTAATTCTGTTGTTTATTCACCACATACTGCTCTGCTTCTACAGGTTTTCAAGCAAAATTCAGATAAAAGAGTATTTTTATCCCTATTTGAACGTGTCTAAAATATCCTAAGTTCTCCCAGATCTTTCTCTCCCATCTCTGAGCTGCTGCGCCATGGCCTATCGTACCCTCTCCATGGCAGTTCTCTGCCTGTACATCCACTTCTCACATTTGGAGGAGGAATGGACTGTGCCAGAGAGGGAAGACTGGTCAGTGCTTGGGCTGCTGCCTTCTTCCACCGTACCCCTGGGGGTACCTGTGGTACGAGGACGTGGGGCTGCCTCCCCACATCAGTGCTGTCACAGCCCTGTGTGAGCCAAAGGCAGTGCCACCAGAGAGATGTCCTGTCCTGCAGCTTGAGCCTCAGCTACGGACGGCCTCTGAGAAATGCTCACAGAGGCCTCCCTAACAAACATGATCAGAAAGTCCAGTCCCACTTCCAGTATTAGATGACTCAGGAGTATCTCATGTCTCTTGAGTTGCAAGAATTTTAAAATAAAACTTTTTTTTTTTTAAAACACAATTTTTTGAAATAGCTTGCCTTTCTTTGTCAGGGCACATCATCAGCTTCTGCTACATTTATGATGTCAAGAATCTGGAAAAAGAAAATCGAATGGGCTGATGGGTTTAAGCAGTATTGCATATTTAAGGTTTGCTTCTGTACTTTACTTGCAGACACCATCACTGTGTGCTTTTTAAGCACTTTAAAATGCATCAAAAGTGGTTATTTTCTTTTTATTTGAATGAGGCTTGGTCTTTAACCTGTAGTTACATATGCATTGGTGAGAAATGCTTATCATCTTTCCATATTTCAGAAGAGGCTGAGATCAGGCAGTAGCACCTCTCTTGGCAGCCCAGAGCTCAGGCACCCTGCTCCAGGGACTGAAAGAGCAGCTGGAAGAACGTGCTCAGTGTTTGCATATTGTTTGTTTCTTGATATCACATTTAAATTCAAGGACACGTATTTCAGTAATTACTGACACCCCTTATAAAAGCACAAACCAAAATGACAAAATCTGTATGATCAGGCAGTGCTACAAATTTTTTTTGTAGCAAAGGTTTTTTTGTTGTAGTTTAGTTTTTTTGGGTTTTCTTACAAGTACATCTGCTTGGATGAAGCCAAGTGAATACAATTTGCGCAAACAAGGAAAAAAATACAGTTAAGTGAATATACACACACCCCCCTTTCCAAGTCCAGATGAAAATACAAGCCTAGCTGTAGAACGTGCATATAACATTGTTTGCAACCTTTTCCCTATTCTGGAACTTGTAATTTAAATAACTAGTCACTGACAGTGCAGTACTTGTTCTTCCTCCTGCTGTTGTCATTACAGGAATGATCTTAAAATTCCTTTTGGTTTGTCTTATGCCAAACATTTTCATAACAAAAAATACCCCTCAGCACTGCATCTGCAGAACATATTCTCTCGTGAACTGCAATTGGACAGCTTTTCCTTAATCCAAGTACCAATCAACTCATAAGAATATTCAACGACATTGTACAACTACAAGGATCCATAGCTCAGTAACAGCAAAACAGCAATCATTTAAAAATTATTTTTTATTTGAAGCTCTCTGGAAATATTCCTGTGATTAATGAGGGAGAAGAGAACATGCTTGCTTCATGTTATATTTGTAATGATCATTGGGTACTATGAACTCTCTTTGGATTTAATGGAAGAGTAGTTCTTGGGGTTTGAGAATTTACTCAGATTCAGAAGTTCTGTGTCTGTTTTAGCTGCAACAGAATCCATTAGTAACTGCACCATTACCTAAAACCACAATTATTTTTTTATAACTCTAGGTTAGGCAAAAATTAAGTTGTGAAGAGTTTGTTTGTTTAATAATGTCATCTACTGGAAAATGTGATTTTGGCAATTTCTGCTCATTCATGCATCAGGTGATGGGACTGTCCCACCAACACACTGTCCACTGGAACTGTTCATGGACAACCTACCCCAGGAAACAAATGGAAGCATCCATGGTTCTAGTCTGCAAGAAACAAAGGCTGGAGTCCCAATGTTTCTGAGCAGAACTCCCATGAGTAAAATGGCCTTAACCATTATCACACCCGCTAATTTCAGTCAACACTTGTAAGGCAGCTTCAGAACCTGGTTTTGAACAGGGCCCAGTGTCAGCTCACCACCACAGCCCCTCGGTGCATGGACCTGCCCTTGGCTCCACAGGCGTCCTGCTTGGGCACAGGCTCCCCCAGGCCAGGGTTGGCTTTCTGTGAAAGCCCACATTTTCAGATGGTTACAATAATCATTTCCCAGACTAAATAAAGGCCCCTTAGGTAGGATGCATTATTTTTTATTAACTATTAAGTTAATCAAGCTGTTGACCCAATGGGATAACATAAGCTTAAATTTAAGCAAATGCTCAAGTGCTTTACTAAAAAGAGAGATAATGTCTGATGTCTTGACAGATCTAGCTCTAAATGAAAATTAATGTTTTGTTCTAACATTTGAGACAATTCACTTCCCCTTCTAAGAACTGCATGTATCCAAGACAGCAGTTCTTAACAGTCGTTCAGAAGTGGTAGTTATTTCCAGCCCTAGGAAAAAGGCAGGAGAGGCACACAGCTGAACTGCCCGCCAGAGAACAAAATCTAGTTTAACATAATCATAATAGTGATGATCTTCATTTGAATAAAGTGAAACAAGGACGTAATATTTACTCTTGGAATGATTCTGATTTAAATTAAGGATTAATAAAGTTCATTAATTAAGTGCTTAACAGAAATCTATCTGATGTTGATAAATCGTTTGCTACATTTGCCATGTGTACAAATTTGCTGTGATTTATTTAAATTGATTTCTTTGTGATTCCCCTCTCTTCCCATTCACCCCAACTGTATTTCTCCTATTGCAGCAGCCAGAGTTTTATTGTGCCTGTTATGATACTTTACTGTCATTGAAGATAGTTATTCAGCTGTTTGCATGAAAAGTAAGAAACAAAAATATAGAGGGAGCTGAGGGAAATATGTTAGCTCTACTGTTGTCATATGCTAAAAAACTAATAGTATGAAAAATAGAGCTTCTTGTTTATTAACATCCTGAATTTAACTACCATGTTCATAATGTGCTTTGAAAACATCTGTGGCAGTTTTTCTTCAAAACAAAACAAAAACAAAACCACCCTGGTCCTAACAGATTTAAGAAGCACAGTCTTAAAAAAAAAAAAAAAAAGGGAAAGACCCACACAGGGTGATGGTTACTTGAAGGCATGGTGAAAGTGAGGCAATGTTACAGAATTTGTAGTGGATGGAAAGGAGCGAGGAAGATGATGCAGCTGGTTTATGGCCATCCCACCAGTTGCTAGCTGAAGACCTTGCTGTTGGCCGAGGCCATTCAGCCTGTGTAATGGTTCCTCTGAGCCAAACGCCATTGTGATGTCCCCAATAGTGTTCTGGTTGTCACCTGGTGGGAGCTGCCAGAAACCCATCACATGAGTGAGATCCATGAAAGGCAGGCTTGCAGTTTCAGCCTCTGCCTCTGTCTCTTTGTGCACGGGATACTTGTTAGTATCCCCTACAGGCCCTGAGGAAGCTTCCTCCATACTGATTTTGTGGAGAGACTGAGGTTCTGGTAATGGCAGGTCCTCGAGAAGATGCACATTGTAACTTTTAACATCCACTTTTATCGGTAGATTCTTGAGGGATCCTGCTGCAAATGAGGTAGAACTAAGGTCATATTTGTTAGGCTGCTGAAGGTGCAGGTTGGTAGGGACGGCTGCTGAACATGGTGTGGGAGGGACAGCTGGGAGACTGTCTGCACAGCCCATCCTTTGCAAGTGAGGAGAAGACTCAAGAGGAAGAGCAGTTTGTAAGCTTGGCTGGGAATGAACATGTGAACAGTTGTAATCCTCTGTTTCTGAACTATTCACAATCCCATTCTGCACAGGGACCCTTTCAGGAAGAGGGGACAGCATGGCATCTTCCTTCAGTCTGTATGAAAAGAGCTGGTCAAGAAGACCCACTGAGTCACCATTCTGCAACCTGCTCTTCAGCAGTTCTTGTGGATGAGTCTTCCTAGTATGGCGTGTCAAGTGGTCCTTCCGCCCAAACCTTTGGGCACAGAACTGGCACAGGAAGTCTTTGCAGCCTGTGTGTACCACCATGTGACGTCGCACATCTTTACGGGTATAGAAGTGACGCTCACAGTGGTCACACTTATGTTTCTTTTCCTTCATGTTGCCAGCTGGTTTCCCTGCATGACTTTTGAGGTGTTCCAACAGAACCTCGGTACCACCAAACTCTTGGGCACACACCCTACAGGTGAGGTCCCCGCTGGTGGCAGCATGAAGAGCCAAGTGTCTCTTATAGCCTAGCTTGGTGTTGTACTTCTTGCCACACTCTTCACACTTGAAGGCCATCTTGTTAGGGTCATGAGTCTGAAGGTGATTCTTTAGATGGTCTTTCCTGTGAAAGGTCTTTTCACAGTAGCCACACTGGTGAGATTTCTGTGGAGAATGAGTGGCTGAGTGCCTAAGAGAAAAAAAACCAAAACACACACACACAAAAAAGTTATTTGTGTTTATATTTATTCTAGTACATGTACTCTTGCAGCCTCAAAACTTGAAAACACTGGAACTCTTGAAGGAAGGTATTTTCACAACTTCTCAAGTTATTAATAAAAGCCTAAATTTTTGGGGGCTGAGGAAGGTGTTAATCATAAAGCATAGAGTAGATTAAAACTGCTCAAAATCATCTTTTTGAGTAGCCATGATAATTAAGGGAGACTTGTTTTCTCCAACTCTATCAAAAACAGGAATAACAAAAACTGGACCTCAGGGATTAACTGTCAGGGATTAACTAGAACACCCCAAAGGAAAAAGGAAAAAGACATCTTTTCGCCCCCCCCACACACACCCAGTAGAAAAGGAATGCCTTCAGAGCTGTACCTGAGCAGTTTATATTTGGAAATGAAGGCTTTTGTGCATCCGTGCTGTGAACACTCGTAGGGACGCTCCCCTTTGTGCGCGTAAGTGTGGACCGTGAGCTTGTCAATGGAATCAAATATCTTCCCACAGAGTCGGCAGGGATAATTATCTGGCTGCTTCACTTCTTTTCCTTTCAGCAGTGAAGACCGACCGTTTCTCCATTTAGGTATAAACCTTGCGAGAGCATCACAAGTGCTTCCTGAGCTGGCACAGCTGAACTTTGCAGCAGAGGAACAGGAAATGGTCCCAAAGCATTGAGTAATGCTTTTGCCTAATGATGCTCCTCTCAGTTTCCCTTTGAGTTTGCTCTTTGCTTTTACAGGTCCCAATTTATTTGGCGGTCTGAACCTTGTAGGAAGGACTCGGTCTTTATGGATGCACTGGTGAGATTCCAGCAGAGCAAAAGTTGCAAAAGTGCTTCCACAGCTGGAGCATATCCAAGAGTCTACAGGCTCTTTCTGCAATGAGAACAGAGACAGGTCTTTCTTACCAGCCATTCTAAGGAAAGGTCATATTCTTCTCACTCATCTTCTCCTGGGCTTTTCCCAGGCCCATCATTGTCTTTGGTGATATTTACTTCCATGTACTACCACCCAGTTATTCAAGCAGCAATAGATTCTCTCAGAGTACAAACTCGAAGGAAAAGTAAGGTTGGCTAAATACTGATTTACATGTTTTTGTTTAGCATTCACTGTAACAGTCCTGAGTCCTTCACCTTTGACCATCTGTGCTTACTGAATTTCAAAGTCTCTACATTTGTTTCATTTATGAAATTACTCATAAAAGCAGTTGTAAATTGTACTTTATCCGTGGACTGACATAGTTTATCTGCTATTTCAGCCACACAAAAATGGGATGGGTTTCTGCACAAAAATGTGGTTTAGCCATACAGATTTCCTTGTGCCTTGGGCCATCTCCATGCTTTACCACACAGCAATGGCCAATGGCTGCAGGAGAGACTTCCTCACTTAGTTTGACATTTGGCACTAGACTTTCATTAACTGGATAAGAAACACCTTAGGTTTGGGGATTTCAAGCCTATCCTGAATTAAAGGCTTTTTGTTTTTTTTTTTTTTTTTTTTTTTTTGCAAACAGTGTATTATTTGGAAGTATTATTTCCATGGAAATAAGAGCTCTACCTGATTCAGCTGAATTCACTTTAAATACTGGTATTATAAAAATTCTGATGAAAAACAATTACCAAAAAACTCCAATCACTAATGAAATGTACTTCCAACTAATACATGACCATGTACTTCCTCAACTTCATCTACCTTTTATGTAAGTTTCTCATAAACTGTCCTTCTTTTCCCTTGATTTTGGGCTAGCTTGCTCTGGAGAGCATGGTGAGGCTGTGTCCACTCCATCTTTATTTCCAAATTGAGCCCTCCTCCCTGCTGAGACTCGTGTCTGACGCTGTGGTTCTCCCACACCTTCTGTCTGGGGTATACCCTGAAAGCCTCACAAGCCTTCTTGGAGCATGAATTTCTGGTTCATTTGTATTCCCTGTTTCACATTCCTTCTAGATTAAGTATTGATTTTCACAGCCATGTTTTCAACACTTAACAAACTTTTCCTATCAGCTTAAGGATTTCTGCTATGATGCAGAGGGGAAGGTATCTGAATTAGTAGAGAAGGGTTACTGAACAGGAAAGGCTGAAATAATTAGTGGGTACTCTGGCCAAACAGTCAGACCAAAAGAAGGGGAAATGGTGAAAGAATTCTGAGGCTGGACAGCTTGGTTATCCATAGACTAGTGCCAATCTTAAGTCTTTCCAATACATCAAGTGGTGCCACTTACTTCTGACTACATCTGATGGCTCCATTGGATTACAAACACAGGAGAGGAAAAACCACCTTTCTCTGAGTAGCTGTTTGGCTAAAATTGCTAAAAGTACTCTATGGCCTACACTTGCATTACTCGAGTTGCATAAACAGAGACAACATGTAAATAAACCATAATTTAATATGTCTAGTGAAGGCTTCAATGCAGAGTAGGGGTACTTACTGCTACCGGAGGCAAAGGAGACACATCTGATTCTTCTTTAATAAAGACTGCAGAAGCTTCCATAAATTTGGCGTAATCGGCAGCATACCATACTTTCAATTCTGTGTGGGGTTCAATTGGCTGCGAATGGAAAAAAACAGCACATGTTTACTTGTGTCAATTTTCCTAAACCAAACAACACGAAAGATAGGTGGGGAAGGGGTGTGCAGTGTTTTGTCCTTACCCAAATTGCATTTTTGATCCTGTTTATTGGTAACTTAGTTTCAAGATTCAAGCACTTTTTGCACATTACTACCCACTAGGGCTTGACACTTTCTGTTTCTAAAAGCGAAATTGTGTATGCACAGAGATTTGGTGGGGGGGGGGGACAGTAGCAGGAGGGATGCCTCAACCCTCATGACCTTTGCTCAGTGAGATGTATTTGTCTGTGATTTTCAGACATCCAGCAGTCTTTCCAAGCAGTATCCTATGCCCATTCCGTGATGTCTGGAAGCCCACTGGACACAACACTTAACTACAGGGTACAGACAAAGGAAAAATGCATCACAAATGCACAAGAGCTTGGATGTCTCCTGGATATGTCACACTGAGCACGGGTGCAGAGCTGATCAATATGTGGACTGCAAGGCAAATTGGCACTTTTCCATGCGCTGGCTCTAATGTGTCAGGCTTGCTATGAGCGTGATTTATTGTAACTCTGCCCTCCTTCCACTGAAGCCTTCCCCCACAGGATTAAAGGAGCCCGTAATCTGCAGTCTCCCATCCAGTCATGCTTGCCCAAATCTCTCCTTGGACTGGACTATGACCTCTTCTGACAAATACTTTCAGTCAATAATATAGCAAATAAAAAAAGAGAGGAGTGATTACACTCACTGGCTAAACACCTATTAGTTCTTTAAATGCAAAGGAGAAAACTAAACTTTGGGGTCATGATTTGTATGACTCCCTAACCCTGTACACAATTTTCTTCATCTATAATAAAAACCAACATTACTGCAACAGGGGTAGAGCCAAACTGCACTGTACATGTAGTTTTATTTTAACTAAGATAAACTCATGCCACTGAAAAAAACCCAAACTAGCCAGGAAAGAGAGCAGCTGAGTCTTATTCCAGAAAATGTGACATCATAAAATCCACTTATTTTGTAACACTGTTGTGGAATAAGCATGGTAGGGGAAAGACAACATAAGGTTGTAAATTCAGACAGGTGAGGGGTAATTGTGGGTTTAATGGCGAAAACTGAATTTTTGAACTCCCAAGCACAAGCCTGCCTGCTAATTACAAACAGCATGGGTTGGGTGTACATTTTGATAACACCTGGCCTCAATAGAAATGGTCTGTCCTGAATTCTCCACTCAATTAAGGACATGAGGCAGAGCCATTAACTAGGAGGCTCATCAGGCATTGTGATGACAACATGACAAACGTTTGAGGATGTCTTGGGACCTTGGCCTGTGACACCTGAGACTGGTACCCACAAAAATCTGCACAGCATGACACTGTCATGACTTTCTGCCCAGCATTCCTGGACCAGCAGCCATCTCCTTTATGGGAAACTGAGACGTGGTCAATGCGACTTTTGAGGGAGAGCAAGTGCATCAGTATGTGAAATAGTCAAGTAATTCAAAAGATTTAATCTCATTAAAACTGACATTAAACACAAGTATGCAAATCCACAAGTTGTCTTTTACTCTGTGGCACCATTGCACCAATAAAGAGAACCGCAGCACCCACATGAAACTCTCCTGGGATCAGACCAACAGCAACCATGGATGATTTTTATTTTCTTACAGTTCTACACCTTTTAAAGCACTTATTTCTAGGGATTGCAGCCATTAGGTCAGCAAGTAAGCTAATGGTGGTGTCACTTACATGTGTGCTGCAGTTTCATGTCACTGAAATCCCATTTCTTTGTAAAAACAGTGGGAAGAGGAGCCAATCCTACTCCCATCTTAATACACTTTGTTAAAAGTATCTTGAGAAAATATCTTCTTAATCAGCCCTAAGCCAGCCTCACAGCGTGACCAGCAGGGTGTGCCTAAGTGTAGCACAAGGCCATCGCTTTCATTGACCTGGACAAAGACTGCAGCATGCCACACACAGTACACAGAATGATACTTCGGAGAAATAAAACCCAAGTATGACACACAGCACAGCAAAGGTTCCAAGACACATGCCTCATCCTAGGACACTCTTTGTGTCAGTATACAGGACACAGCTCTCCATTAATGCCAATGTGCAATGTTCTGCTAAAGTCAGCAGAGAGCTGGTTCAATAGAATTTAAATTATACTGGAAATTTTAAGTTACCAGTTCATAACAACGACTTATTGGAAAAGTTCATGATTCCCAAAAATAGTATTAGTAATCCTGTCAATTTTACAAGCATATCATGCATTTCAAATTAAATCGAAATCTCAAATTATATGGACTGCACGAGGATCTCAAACACAGCCTAAATATGTCTCAGAGTAGCATATACTGTTTCACATTTTGCTTTTTTCTCTTAATAATTATTTTAATATTAATCTCAAAACCAACTATATTCCATACTGTTATAAAAGACTTTTAGGTTATGGAATGTTACACTCTCATCATCACTATACAGTAAATATTTTTCTCACTGTGCAGGTGGAGAAACAAAAATGAAGGAAAAACTGTAAATACTACTATGCCACAGAAATACGTGCCAATCTTGGAAATGAAACTGAAATGCCGGATTTTAATTCATAGTAACTTCTTTTCACTAATTTTTTTTTTTTTTTAAATGTTGCCCATAATGACACACAAGCATTATGTTCAACAGATAGATTTCAGTTTCCCAAGTGTGCAGAAGAGTTATTTCTGGTTAAAACAAACTCTGCCTAAAAAGTGGCCAGAACAATAAAAACCAAGACTGTATGTTCTAGTTTCGTTTATAAACACAGAGTACCCTGTTCTCTCTCTTCAGACAAAGATGCAGTCCAGAATCTCTAACATAAACTGAACATTTCATGGCAACATTGCAGTATTCTAAGTTTTCCAGTTAAGTCTTCCGATTTAATGAGCACGGCAAATTGTACATAAAGATTCCCTTAACACCCTGTTCCTGAGCATAGGGTAATGTATTTAGAAAACAATATGTACCCAGAAATGTAATAAAATAAAGGAATTTGTTTGTTATTTCCAGAACGAAGTACTGTTGAACGTAATAATGCCGAACAATGTCACCACATAGCTACCTGGGATTGAAGGGCGTTCAGTTTAAACACTATCATATTGAATGATTTTTCTGTTTCCCTCTGCTCAGTGTCTTCACTACACACAACAGCAAGTACGCAACACCTTTTCCCAACAAACCACATACACCGCTTGCTTTACTATGGATTAAACGATATTAAAGGTGGTCTGTATGTAATGATCCCATTGGCAGAATATAATCAATCTTTCATTGTAAAAGAGTTAGTCTTTCAGAACCTTTGCCTATAAATTTCCTTTTGGATGACAGGTGAAGCAATGTAGGTTTAACTACCTTAACTGTTGTGAAGTAGACTTCTCCACAGTGCTGATAAGCCACAAGGGTCTGTTCTTCTTGGTTCCGGGCTAGCCGGACAAACATCATCCAGTTTCCACAGTCCTCATTGGGAGTGTCCAGAAAGTACTTCCCTCCATCTTTCAATACCTGAAACAAAGGGGGAGAACAGGAGAATGAACATGATGAAACCAAGTCCTGTACAGAGGCACATTAGTTTTCTTTAACTTGCAATCACAGCTATCAGTTATCTACCCTGTCTTGGTCATATGTCCCTTGAAATCACGGTTGTTTTGAAATAGATCACTCTTAATGAACACTGAGTGCAAAAGAAAGTGGAGAACGAATACCTGCTGAGCACCCTGCTACTAAAATAACTGTAGGCCTTTGTATGTATTTCCAGTTTATATTTCATCATTTTTATGTTATATGAAGATAGTATTATAAGAACTAAGTGCAGGCAGGTAGAGAGATAAGCTTTATGCCTTAATCTACTTCCTGAGCACTTGATAATCTCAAGCTTCAATGCTGCTACATTTTTCATGGAACAATTGTATAACTTGTATTAATAAGTCCAGAGAGGTAACATACAACATAATGGCATTTTAACAGTCTTCTCTTTTTCCCCTTAACAATGCAAAAGTAAATACAAATGAACAATTGTGCCAGAAAGAGCTCTTTCGTTTTGCTTTACTTCATTCTTCCTAGATTCCCTTCAAAGAGAATGCCCCTATGAGGCAAAAACTACCGATGTCAAACAAGACAGTTGCTTTTCTGCAATAGCATCTCGACCATGGACAGACAAAGCTGCACAACAGATGTCAGCACAGCATGTATTTGTTCTACTAACCATGTAACTGAGCAAGTAACTGAAAAAAAAAAAAAAGTTGCATTTTCATTGCTTCTGGGAACTATTTTATCTAACTTCATCATGTTTCCGATGAAAGCACCTGCCCGTTGGACGAGTTTGGTCACATACTCATGCTAGGGAGAAGTCAAGGCAGCTACTGCTGTCATGTAGGAAATCTGGGACTCTAATCTCCTCTTCTGAAGAAACAGTCCATTCATCAGCCAAAGCTGTGCTTATCACTGTATACTTTTAAGCAAACGGTGCTGACTGATAGAGGATAGGGTGTGGTTTACAATGGCTTGGTGAAGAGGAAGGAACTGGGTGCTTAGCTCATCTATCCATTGTTAGAGAAGTACATTTTCTGCATTTGTAATAGTGTCTAATAAAAAGACTGAAGAAATTTAGTTATAGAGAAGAACAAATCCTTTCTGGTGTCCACATGCCATGAAAATCCCATGATGGACAGTTATTTTCCTGGCAGATGATTCCCATGACTTCCATGTGCAATTGACACAGCAACTACTGAAGCTATTACTTTTGCTCTCAAACAAAAGTTTAGAAATATTTCCTCACAACACAGTGTTTTCCAGTCCCAAGCTTCTGGAGAAAGCTCAAATGAAGACACAGAGTGTGTCACAGGACAGCTGCTGCTGGTGTCTCTCTGTTCAAGGGTGAGAGGGCCTGATATGAAATGCAAACTCTGGAAGAACCGTGACCTGTTGGGAAGTCCTGAGAGAGGCTGCAGCTTGACCATGGACT
Organism: Edolisoma coerulescens; assembly: GCA_013397115.1. NCBI lineage: Eukaryota > Metazoa > Chordata > Aves > Passeriformes > Campephagidae > Edolisoma > Edolisoma coerulescens. Next base: position 109,594 of record VWZW01001325.1, on the reverse strand, counting down.
CACTGTATGACACAGAGCTGTTCTCAGCCCTGACCCCGACAGCAAAATGCAAAGACAGGGGCCCAGAGGATTGTGATCAACTCTCACTCCCAAGGAATTCCTGTGGGAATTCCTGTGCATGTAGATTTGTCTAAGCTGGGTTAGTCCTGAGAGGCCACGATTTTTTCTGGATAAAGTACAGTGTCATGGTCCAGGTGAGGTGGTCAGTACCTACATGTGCAGCAAAAGAAGGTACCAGCCCTAAATAACAATCTGATTAAATAAACTGAGCTAGTGCACTGTGTCGAAGTCTGTATACAAAATAACAATTATTATTAATTAATAATAATTAAGAAGTGTTTCCCTATCCCTGCACTGTTTCTTCTTACTAAGCCAGTGCCTTAGTGCTTATTTCTGTCACTCTTGCTAACTCAGTGCACAAACTCAAACCTCCCAATGGTATAGTGTAAAGCACAAATCCTTCAGTGTTATCTGGGAAGAAAGTTCAGTAGCCATGCTCTGTGAAAAATTTATCAAGAGCTATTAGATTGATAGGCCTAACACCCTGGAAATGGTAAAACTAGAAAGCAGGAAAGCAAACTTCTAGAAAAAACAATATACAGGAACATTTTGGTACTTCAGGTTATACTGTACTGCCTAATAACGTGATTTACACACATGCTTACAGATCAAAAGTACAATTAATGGACTAGATCAGATGGCAAATTGACTGATTAAAATACCTAAATATATATGAACTGCTAAAGACACATATACACTTCATAGAAAGGCAGTGGGTTTTTTACCTGCAGGACTAGCCTGCTCTCATCATAGCAGGTCAGTTTTGTAGACAGTTGACCAACATAAGGACCAAACTGTGTTCTCTTCTGTATTCCTTTCTTTGCAAATACACCAAGGACTGTGAACAAAACAAAGACCAGTCTAATATTAGTACAGACATCACAAACTCTTTCTTGTATGCTTACAGTTGTGAAAATGGAGATAAACAAAATACTGCAGAACACATGGATTCTTTTTCTAGACAAATAAGCTCTGTAAATAATTCTAAGGTGAAGAAACTAAAAAGGATGTAAACAAGTACTGATTTTTTTTTAATGGGAACTACATCAAACAAAAGTGCTGAAAATCCATGACAGGATGTTAAACTGAGTATGCAACACGAACGTGTTGATACTCCTCAATCTACAAACTGATGTTACCAGAGTCGTCTGCTTTTTGGCATAATTTGGGGAGGTTGTTCTCTCCCAATATGAGTGGAGAGAATCTACAAAAATGCAGTATTAGCCTTCTTAATTATTCCAGTTATTCTGCTGCCACATCAGTGGAGTGACAGTGTAGGCATCTTGTCATTCTTTTTCTGAAAAGCAATCTAGGCAGGACTAATTTCACACAGGTAACTGTGGAAAATTTGCACGCTAAGTACATCATTCCCTTGTTCACATTTGGGCATTCAAATTGCCTTGCTTTCAGATGGAAATAACAGTCTTTCTATAATATGAACTGAAAATGCTGCAAAAGGTGAATTATCCCACTGTGATCTTTTGAGTTTGCAGGGGGTGGATAAGGGATGTCATTTACCATTTTGTTTCTGACCTTTCATTGAATATTCTTTCCTGTTTTGCATGCTTGGGGAAAAGAGAAAAAAAGTAGCAGTGCATGGCTGTTATTCTTAGATACAAATTCAACATTCATTAAACTTGGATTGACTGAACAGAGCTAACTGGTTGCTCACAGCGAAATGTCACACCAGCTCTGGCTAATGTCCTGCCATCAGTCTATGCATCTGTTACCAGAAATCAGTCATAAAAAACAGTAGCTGACTGTGAGCTTTAGCTGTGCTCAGCTGAAAACAGTCTTCCTAATGCTAATGCCCAATGATTATGCCTTGAGTTACTCACGAAAACAGGCCAGTGTTTTTGCCTCTTCTTTCTCAAATGTGGGAAAAAGAGTTAAAATACTTACTCTGCTGGTTTCCAGCTCGCAGCTCCAACACTCGCAAAGTGAGGTAGTGAGGTAGGGTGAGACGGGCTCGGCTGGGAATAACCCTATCTTTAACCCTGATGAGTGGTCCGTGGAGTTTGCATTCTCCTATAAGGCTTTTACCGCAATCCTCACACCCTACAAACCCAGAAAAGGGAACCTGTTACTAAAAATGACATGCTGCTTTCCAATTTAGTCTCTTCTAATTTTGTCATCTTGAGAGCACATCTGGAATTACGAATGCTTTTCTTCACATCAGTGTTCTACATTAGGTAGTGAAAAGATTATCTGCAAGTCAAAACTGAACTAGGAAGGTTTGAAATAACACCTCCAGTTTGTGCATTCTCTCCTGTGCAAATTGGTGGGTCCTGACCTCCAAAGACTTATACATATGCTCACTTGGAGGTGTCACATACTGTGCCTTTCAAGACTAGGACAGGAGCAAAACTGCACCTCACTGAGTGCCCAGCTATAAAGCAAGGCGCATATATTTATACAGAAATGTGGACAAAGTTGTCAGCAATAACCAAGGTAAGGCTGGTCCCTTCCAACCTTACCCATTCTGTGATTATGAAATTCTGAAATTTGCAGAGATCCAAGGAATCCAAGAAAGACTTTGTGTCTGCTGCACAGACCATTCTCAGTAGAAGATGAGACCCTCAGTGTACCATGAGAAATGAGTATGATGGGTGCTACAGTCACAACTCAGTCGACAATCATGCAGGGGCAGCCTCCTCGTAGGCCGCGCTGCCTGTGGAAGTAAGGAAAAGGGGCACACCGCATCTCCCAGCTGTTGGTTCCCAATAATGACATCTGCAGGCTGGACAAAGGGACCATCCAGAGAACTCATTTAAGAGAAATACGTGTCTGCAAACTGACTTTCCCCCAGCACAGTGAGATATTTTTGGTTCAGTGCAGCTCAAACTGGTTGCCAGGGAAACTCATACAGAGCAGTGACAAAACTGAGCAATGAGACTTTCCAGCAGAAGGTCATCTCAGCATTGGTGTCACACAGGGCGATGGGAAAAAGGGGACTTCTTGCACAAAACCTTTTTATAGACAGCAGAAACCAAACCAGTGAGCCAACAATGCTTTACGACTGAGTTAAAAGGAAAAGCTGATATTGGTCATCCATGACTACCTCGTTTTGTTTTCCTTCTGAAAACTCTGCTGAGCAAGTCTATTCAGTAAGTGACAATACAGAACAGAGGAGGGGAGCCAGAACAGCCAAGAGAGTCCAAGGGAGCAACAGGACACTGTAGCAGAGACTGTGGCAGGAGAGGTGAGGCTTCACCACAGACAGGGGCTCATAACCAAGGAGCATAAAGGGCTGACGAGACACTGCCTGGGGAGACATCAGAGATGGTCTTTGAAAAAGGACAGTAGGACCATAAATGTCATATTCAGGTTACCTCAAAAAGGTATCTGTTTGTAAACACAAGCAGGCACTTGACTAAATCATGCACCTTGAGAGTCTAGTCCAAAATCTCCCCAGATAAGCCTGAAGTACTCCTACCAAGTTCTTTAGGCTCTCCATCAACTCTGAGGAGATAGACTTGTGTGTTGGTCAGGCTGCAAGCACTACAATAGTCAGTATTTTTCAATAATTTGGGGACCATGTAAGTTTTCTTTTTCCATGGCTCCCAGGCTGCACACCTGCATTGTGAGCAGCTGAAAAACTTGATTTTTTTTTTGCTAGTGCTACAGATAAAGAACATGCCCCACTACAGCCACACTTAAAATGTACAAAAACTCCAACAACATAGCTGCCAGGCAGATTTTTCTTGTTATACACTTGTTTACGTATGCAAAAGTCCTTTACAGCTAGGCTGCAAGAAAAAAAAAGTATTTCCTTGGTGATTTAACTTAATTGGCTTTTAAATAAATTCACCCTTCTGAGGGCAACAAAATTATGAGGGCTTCCCGAGCTTGCTTAGAATAATAGTGACTTTGTCTCAAGTCAAACAGCTCCTGCATGGAGCGTCATTGTATGCAAACGGCCGAAACACATTACCAAAAGCAAAATGGAGACAAAGAACTGCTGTTAGAGGAAGGATGTGTCTAATCTTAAAGTACACGACCTTATCAATCCATGCCATACCTCTGTGATTCATCACTAGCAAGCTCCTGAGCAAACCTTCTAGCTGCCCCGGGTCAGTGCCCACCTCCAAGGCCCCAGGGTGGGCAGCTCACAGGAAGGCTGGAAAGGGAAAGCAGGGGGAAAAGGGTGTCCCTTGAATCAGCCTCCAAATTCTGCAGTAGTGCTCCATTAGCTAACCTTCCTTGGTCCTCCAGATCCAAACCATAAGGTCTGAAATGATTCACGCAGGGGTACTGGGGAGGCTGTCCTCTAAAATCAGGGACTGCTTTGCATCTGACCGGGCGTTGAGCAAGGGCCTCCAAGCTGAGCAGCCCCCCAGACAGCTCCCCAGGCAGCACACCTCAGCAGCAGCACAAAGACATCAGCTAGCCCTGAACAAAACTAACTGCAGAGCCGGAAGCACTTTTAAGCACCTTGCTAGCATGGCCTGGAATTATGACCTGGCATAGCTGCCCAACACCTTGAAACACGAGATTGGCTCAGTTGGTTAGAGCATGGTGCTAATAACTCCAAGGTTGTGGGTTCAGCCCCTGTACACTTAAGAGTTTGACTTCATCACCATTGTGGGTCCCTTCCAACTCGAATGTTCTGCGATTCTGTGAAATATACAGAGCTGTCCAACACTTGCTCTAACACTTTCTATGTTTCATTATATGGGTCATGAAGATAACTACAATGACTTAAGTTACTTAATAACAGGCATACTGGAATTATATTCACTACACAGTATTTCTAACCCCACACCAATGTGTCAGTACCCTGACCGCAAATTTATTGCATTCTAAAAATTGCCAAGTGTACCAGAACAACAGGATTGGAGCACTGCAAACAGAATTACTTTAGGGGCTACTGTAGGGAACAGGGATCTTTGTAATTTCCCTCCCCAAAACTAACAGTGCAAAACTGTCAAGTTCACATTCTTCCTCAGAGATCACTGCAGGCCAAGTCATGATCCTTTGTATTTCAATGCTAAATTACAGATGCCATCGGCAAAGGAATGTACATAGAGCCGCAGCACACAGTTTGTAAAGCTCACACAGATTTTATGCCCCTTTTTAACTTGGCTAATTACGTAAAATATATTTTTTCAACAAGAGCCTCAGAACACACTCTAACCTGTTCTGAAATAGGATGCCATCCAGCTATGGAAACAACACACACTTCCGTCTTATTAGCACTAGAAATGAAATACACTTGGTCAGAAAAATCACTTTTTGCAAAGAGTTCTTCTGCTTTTTGTTAGGCACCTTAGTACCTCGATGCTTTTTCAGTTCTCTTGCTCCCTTAAATTGTATTTACGCAAACAAAATTAATGGATTTGAGGTCATGTGCAAGCATGCAAGAAAAAGTAAAACTGCCACCATTCCTCTGCTTCGCTGTGATTTAGATGAGTAGGCAACAAAAGGAAATAAACGAGATTTACAGGAGTTCCAAGCTGTTAAAAACCAGATTGTGTAATTTACTATATCTTTAGAAAAACAATGCTATATTGTCCCCTAGAGGGTACTACTTCATTCTTTCTCTGTCTTCGCAATGATTCTGAAAAAATTACAAATAATGCCTTTTTATCTATCTGTAGATAAAACTGCACAAGCAAATAGATCTTGTAGCTGGTAAGATTTTTATTTTGCTGGACTTCACTGCAGCAGTGGGGAGGCAGGCATACAGAAGAGCCCAGCCCTGGTGCAGATGCAGGCTCTGACCACGTTGCAGGTGTGCAGCCACCACCTCAATTGCAAGGACAAGGTGCTCACCCCTGCCAACCACCTCTGGAGGGGCTAAGAGAAGGGTACATCTCCCCGACACCCCCAGCTGGCACCCCTGCACCTGAATGCCTCTGCCGCCACTCCTCCCACATATTGGGAGGCATGGCTGGCAGCAGCCAACCCCTGGCTTTCCCCTGCTCTTTGGGTCATCACAAACCTACTGAGACCCGCTGCCTGCAGGATGCACTCCCGCCATGTGAGCTGACCGGACACTGGTAGCTGTGTTCCCAGGGAGGAGAATGGGCTGTGAGTGTGGCTCACCTGTACTGTCCTCACCATGCTGGTGCTTCCCCCCAGTCCAGGTCTAGGTGACAGTTCTCCTTTGCTGCAGACTTTACAGCCTGGCAGCCCCAGCTGCCAGCCTGCCTCGTCTTCCAGACAGCTCTGGGGCCAGCTCCCGCAGCCAACGGTAGCCAAGCTGGCACGGCAGCTTGGGCAAGCTGGACTTGAGCACAGTCAACAAACTGGTTTCCAAAACAGCAGCACGGATGGAGCAGTGTGCCACCCCCACAGGCACAAGCCCGGCCTCGAGGAGAGCTCATTAGTGTGGGCAAGGAGCCACCGGCTGCGGTTACACAGAGCCCTGCTGCACAGATAACGGGAGCTATACATAGCCATACTAGGAACTGCAATCACTGTCGTGACAGCTCACACATGCCACCAGATCCTTAACCAATCAGCAGCAGAACATCACTTTTTAAAACCAGTTTGCTAAAAACTAGATGCCTATCAGGACCTGCTTCCTGCGTTTTCTCCAGCCCCCGCTTTCAAGCGAGACTTTACAGTACCTGAACATTTCAGTGGCCCACAAGAAGCCTGCGGCGTGATTACGTCCCCTGTGAAGGCAGAGGTAAATCATTCGTTTTCCATTGTCCACTTGGAGCAAATGCACCCTGTGAGAAATGATCAGAGGCTGAGCAGACCTCAGCATTTGCTGTGCTGTTTTGCAGCATTAGAATTAGTTTTCCCATGCGCAGAGGGAACAAAGATCAGTGTACACAGCAGTCCAAATCCTAGCCTAATTACAATCATAAGATTTGCATAGCAAACAACAGTAATTTATCCCGGAGTAAAACTGTTGCGCTCCGTTAGCCTTGTTCAGCTTTCACATAGAGGAACACTGCAAAAACACCTTCTGGATATTTTCTGTCCGAGGTACATTGCACATGCCAATCTTGGTTCTCTTACCCAAAGGTGCATGAGAGCTTCCTGCCCTGAGATTTGTTCTGCAGCACTCTGTGCGGGAAAATCTTGAAATCCTTGTTCTACAATTTATTTGGCAAAAAATTCAAAGTACTCAATCAGCAGACACTTAATCACAAGTTATTTTCCCATTATTGTGGGCCACTGAAACATATTCCCTCTGTAAAAAACATTTATGAAAGAAGCCTTATATCCTAAGTTTAATGTGCAAAATGAAGCTTTTAACTGATTAATATTTGATTCTATTTATATTGAAGTAAAATAGAACTTGTCATAATTACCAGAATTCAGAATAATTTTATTCAAATCCCATTAACTTCCGATATTTTGTTATGCTAAATTGTCTACAGATTGATCTTTACTTGTTAACTGCAATAACTGATCCCTAGTCCAGCATCAAAATGGGTGAACTTTTCCTCAATGTCTCCTTTTCATGTCTGTTCTATATCATAAACCAAAATCTTCTTTTATCAGCAGAGATATACAACTGCTCAGCTCTGCATGGAAGAAAAAAAAAAAAATCAAGAAACCACACTCCAGGCTGACTTTCCAATCATAATCACTCACCTGGATAAAGACTGAAAACCTGCACTTCTGTGCATGACACCGTATTATTTGGGAAGCAGGTGCAGTGTTTTCCATAACCCTGCACCCAAAATAACACCACCCTCACAAAGAAAAAAAAAAAAAAAGCAGATTTACTCCTATGTGCTTGAGAGGGAAACTTTAGATTTCAAGCAGTGAGTTCCCATGTCTTTGACACACAGAAGTCCTGAAGCCTTGCAGTCTCTACTTGGTGGCACCAGCAGAGGAACTCTGGACATGCTGCTGGGGCAATGCTGGCCCCTTACCAAGGCCTTGTGCTGCAATGGCCAGGCTTTCTGGTGAGAGGACAGGAGCTCCTGAGATGCATGTGAGGGGTGAGGAGTCCTGGTCCTGCTCAGGTGTTAGTGGCACCCTGCACGTAAATGCCTACTGCTCTTGGGGCCCCCTCCCTGGGAAAGAGAACGGTAGGTGGTTTGCAAACATCCCAGAAATCATTCTGAACATTAAACATATTCATGGGAACGTGACCTCACTCTACTAAAATGTAAAACTTTAAAAATGACCTACTATATTTGGAGACAGAAACAGAGACAGAGAACAGCAAACATGCCTCACCACCACCCCACCCCATACATTCAGTCAGACTGGCAGGTCAAGCTAATTCCCTAAAAGTAAGACCCAGCACTGGAGGTGAACTCGGCCCTCAGGCACCCCGACCCAGCCACTGATCTGCTGTGATACCTGCCCTCACCTCACCTCCGTCCTCCCTATGCCTGTCTTTGTTCCCAAGAAGAATGAAGATTTGGAAGGAGAGTACACCCTTGGGTTTCCAGCAGTGGGAGATAATCTGTCAAAGCACCTGCTCCTTCCTCACAGCAGTATGATCCTGACCAGCTGTTCTTATGGAAGAATGCCTCTAGAAGGGTGGCTCAGCACTTACCTGACTGTAAAGAAACCTAACAAAGCATGTATGCATTTTTCTGGCAGACACAAGTTCCAATATGTAAATTCTTCCAAACTGCAAAACTATTTGTTATACAAACACATACGGGTAACAAACACTATGATTCATTACTAGTTCCTAATAGGGAGTCATCATGATGACAGTTGAGCACATCTGGGAACAGTAAGTTTTTCACCTGTTGGCCATGAAGTACTACAACAGGCATAGCCTGAAGGAATTTAAACAGCTTTCCTTAACAAGTCAGTTTCACACAAATCCCAATGAGGCTTTCGACTGTGCTTGTTCTGTCTAGCAAATCTTAGGAGCAAAACAGTAAGAGAAACCTCAAGGAGCACAGTGGGGCTATGAAATTCAGCAGTTTCAGCATGTTCCCATGAAGGCTGTGCAGCAAAAGCTTACCTGTGTTCTGCTGTACCTTAAAAACTCCACAGAAAAAAACTTCACTGTTTGAACACCTGAAAAGGTAGTAATTTACACATCTTTCCTACAAAATCAAAGGAAAAAAAACCAACCACCACAAAAAAACCCTCAACAAACCAAACAGGAGGGAAAGCACGTAGGTGCAAACTTCACTGCAGTCTGGTCAAGTAGTTTATCAAAGTTCTTGGTATGTTCATTCATCTAAAAATGACCTGAGGTCAAAAAATTCATTGATTGATTGAAAGCTAATTAAAAAACCAATCTTTTTCTGGTTATTCTTGGGATAAAACTTACGTGTCACATTTCCAGTACACCACATGGGCTTTGGTTCTTATCAGAACCCATATACATAAATGAGCACAGTTCAAGTGAAGTCACCTCCCATAGTTTACATGTTAAAGCTTCTAATCAGCACAAACAAACAGACTTCTCTCTCTGCTGAAAGCTGAACACATTTCAAACAATCATATTGAAAAATGCAGCTGGATTTTCCAGGGGTTTTTTTCCTTCTCTCCCTCCACTCTCTTGGCATGAAGTCATATAAAATTAGATCCAGAAACAGGGAAGGAGGTTAACAGCAACTTCACAGAAACAACTGTTTTTTATGAGAAAGAACCTGAGTCAGCATAGCACGGTCCTATGAAATGCCCAGCAAAAGCTTCCTGAGACGGAAGCCTTCCTGTTGCACTCTGCCCATCTTCCCCAGCAGCCAGCAGCAGTCCCCCCTGGTGCAAGGCTGTGGCTCCTTGGCTGTGACACCTTCTGCTTGCTTTAGGTCTTCACTAGCACTGTCCAAACTGTGCTGCTTCTACACTGCAGACAGCAAGACTAAAATCCCCCTGTTCACATAAACACAGCCAGCCACCAAGAGAGTCAGGTTCAAACTGCTCATAAGCACCTTGTGGCCCTGGGCCACATATTGGACCCCCTGATCTGCATCTCCCACACCCCAGATTCTACCTACCACAGCAGAAGTATTTTATATTTATCAAGAACTTTTCTTTTGGAGGTATTTTTGGCAGGACGGTTGATTTATTTTAGTGTCAGACGTTTTAGTGGAAAACGTGAATGCTACTGTGGCAGTTCAACACAGACACCAGAATCTTCCCTCTTTGTTCTAGCAGAAAAAACCCCATATAATACATCTTCCTAAATGCATATATGTATAAATACACATGCACACAGCCACACACACCACATTAAGTGCATTAATACAGTCAACAGTTTTATTGATGGCAGGTCAACACCACGGTTTCAATTCTGATAAAGGAAGTGCAGCAATTATAATGACTAAAGCTTACTATCGATTAGTTGAAATATTTCCAAGCCTTGCAACATTCCCTTAAAAGGGAACCTTAGATTGGGTCTCTTGCTCCTTCATTGAACTGGGTTATTACTGGCCACCAAGTTCAGATGTTGTGTGGGGGAGACAAACGGAAAACTTGGTGACAAAATCTACCTCTCCTAAGGAAACCAGCCCAAATCAATCCTTGATTTTCCAGTGGTGACTTTCAGCATGGACTTGCGGGAATTTTACCAGCAAAGACACTAGAAGCTGGGATATATTTCCTGCTGCTTATTGGAAGAAAGAACCAGGCAGATAGACACACTTTGGAGAAGGTAATGCGAGTTTACCGTAGGATGCAAAAAGGAAGCATGGCATGCAGAGTGAAGAGATACTGTACTCATCCTGTGGCTGCAGAACCCGATGTCATTAGAGGCACATAAAACAACACGAAGCAAGTACAGCTACTAGGAATCAAAGTGCAGTGTTTAAACTCTAGGACCCACTTCTGCAGGTATTAGTCCGGGCACTTGGCTCCACTGATGTGCAAGTAGCCCTATTATGAAAGAAAGAAGTCCATGTGGAGAAGTGAATACATGGACACTTAGGACTGGTCAGGGCTGAGACCTTGGAGGGCCAGTCCTGAAAGAACACTCCAGCCCATATTACATTCAGTGGAAACTATTAATAAAACTGGAAAATGAGTTAACTTCCTCAGGGAGCCATCCAAACCTCCTACTGATATTCCAACTCACCCAAGAGAAAAAAAAAAAAGTTAATTTTTTTTGATCAATGAACCCTAAAGTATATATCTAAAATACTGAAATGAAAGAGTTTTCTTTTAAAAGTATTGGCTTTTGTAAATGAAGAGTCATTAACAGCTTAGCAGAATAGCTTTAGTTCTTACTATGCATCCACTTAATAACAGACAACCTCTGTTATTCCTTGCTTCATTTCCAACAGGAAAAGCATGCTTGATTCCCAGCTTCTCTGGGAACAAATGGGTAGGAGACTCTCATCCTTAGCCTTTATGACCCTGTTAAGTTATTATCCTCTTTTAAGGCATGAAGTGACTTCTTTTTAAAAAAAAAAACCACATAGGTGTTGGAAAGCTCTGCTGCTGAACAGACACAGAAATTCATTTCTGTGAAAAAATACTCACATGTGCAAGTATCATATCCGTGTTTCCATTTATTTGCTTTCTTTTTCCTAAGATCTAACATTTACTTCTTTTTTTTCTACAGAAGATTTTTATAGAGGACCATATGATAATTAGCTAATGCCTTGACTGATGCTGTACGAAAGAAATTATGTCTACCTGAGTTTCTTTAACAGACCGATTAAGACAGGATAATAAAATTGGCAGCAACAAATTAGACAGCAGTATAGCACATTTTCCACACAATAACTATTCTCCTGAGGTGTAAGGACAGCCCTGTAAGATACAGAAATACAAAGTATATGATTATAGATTATTATAGGAGAATTGTATGAGAGTTACAAAAATTTGTGGGTTTAAAAAAATTGGAGATTTTTTCTATAGATGAAGCTCTCAACTCAGATTATAAATTATCTCCATACAGCTCTATTTATTCTGCTGACAGCTCAAAATTCAAACACTTTTTCTACATTTCTGATTAATCTGTAGTTTCTTTAAATTATTTCCAAAAGTCATACACACACAAAATAACAGTAGTCTCTATTACTCGAATCTAAGAAGCAATCTTGCAATGCAAAATTGCAAAGAATTTGTTCCTGTTTTCATACTTTCCGATCTCAAAGAACAAGACCAACAGATGGTAAAGGCATCATCTTGGGGGAAATGCACCATTCCTCAGATATGTATTTATATAACCCTGGTTATTTAACATGCATATTTACTTAAAGCTGTGTATGATTACATATCTCACCTTGTATTTGGAATACTTTACTCTGTTGGTTAGAAATCAAATATTTTATACTTCTTCCACTTCAACACTGCCAATAGGTCAAAACAATTTCATATTTTATAAAGACGTTAGAAGAGGCAAAGGGTGAACTGTCCTGCCAGAACATCCCTACGCACCTCCCCACTCACATCTACCTAAGCACCTTCCAGTGCAGTAAGTTAAACACAACACACTCTGCCTTGTCTTATCGCCCGGGGAACAGAGAACAAGTGCCACCTTCCGTGTCACACATGAATCATCTACTTTCTTCTCCATTACGCCAACTAAAAAAGCCCCGATCAACTGAGCTTTCCTCGACCGCGATTCTTTTCTATTTGCACCATTACAAGTACCCAGGAACCCTCACTGTTCAACATTTTCATAACACATCTAGATTACAGCACTAAAAGGACCTACAAATATATCTCCCATCCAACTTAAATGTTAACTTTATATTAGCTTTAGCTTTACATTTTAATGGCTTCCAATGCCTATCATGCATAAATACACTTAAGTGAGGTCAAAAAACAGTCTTGACACATTTGGATAACAATAATGACAACAGAGACCACAAACTTTGGTATCTGCCTGCTTGAGTTCAGTGTTTTCACATCTCAGTCAAAATTATAAATGCATTTGCTTTTTTTGCTTTTTGTCTCTAAAAATCTTGGAAACTGAACAGCAGAAGCCACAAGCAAACATGCTGATGCTCTACAGTTAAGCAATGTATTTTCATTTTAAGGATCACAAAGTAATCTAAAGAAAGCATGTTTGCATATGGAGCCCAAATTCTTCCAAGAAAAACAGAAGTTATCTGCTGGGAAAAGCACAAAATGGGACAAAACTATTAAGATTACTAGCTCAAAATCACTCAAAGAAAAAATGCCAGACTGAGGAACACAAACTATTCCAACAAAACATGAAATTTCCCAAGCAATTCTCTCAAAATGAGGGGACTATTTGAGAGTTTTCAAACTGCTGCACCCATGCATAGACACTTTTAATGCTTTTTGTTTGCAACAAAAACACAGCAATTCCTACTGCCACGTAAGAACAAGGCTGCATGGTGGCAATTACTCTGTTCTGAGCTTGCCCTTGCACTTAAAATAACTAAGGAAGAAATTATATTACTTAACTTTTTTTTCTGCTATCGTAAGTAGGCCACACCTGAAAGCTGTAGCTGCATGAGCCCAGAAATCTTTTCCTTCAGTCACCACAGAAACTAATACAGAAACTCTGGCGATTTGTTCTCCTGTTTTCAGTAGAAAATTTACATATGAATTACACACCAAATTCCCTTGGTCTAATAAACTGTTCTGGACTTGCACAATGAAAATACTTCTTCATTATCATCCTCCTCTTGTTATTCTTTGCTGTCTTTACAAAAAACCCCTGTACACCTAAAGCCAGCAGCAAGCATAGTGGTAAGCCTACCTCTTGCCTTGGGTCCACGCATGGAAATGGAGGTTTAGAAATATATCCTCACATTTCAAAGGATTTTAAGATTCACAGATTTTCTGCCAGACAGGCCCTCTTGTTAGTCACTGCCTTGTGTGTAAGTATTAACACAGCAGTCTGTACCAGTTAAGAAATCATCTGATGCAAACTCAGCTGATTCTCAAAGGCATAAAAAATTGCATATAATAGCCTACATAAATGACTGATGTTCAGGACCTGACTGGAAGACCCAAATACTGATTTTCTATTACTTTTCATATTCATTAATCACCATTAGGTAAAGAACAAACAAACACACACAGAGGCTAGAAACAGCACAAGAGTCACTTAGGTGTTTCCCGTGACAGAATACAACTCAAACATTGGTTTTGCACTCAAGAACAGAAATGCAAACATTTCATAATCGCACTACATATGGGAAATCAAAACAAACCTTACCTTATTTAGAATGGCAATTTTAGTAAAACATCAGGCTGTGCTAGTACAGGGTGTAAGGAACCATGCCATCCTCCTTCGGCAGACTTTTGCAAATGCCCCTGTATTCAACTAAGTCTAACTCCACTCTGTTTTGTTTCCCCAGGAGGACCCATTCAGGACCATGTGCTCCTTTTCAGCTGTCAATAAACAGAAGCGGTGAATTCCCCAGCGCTTCACAAAGCTAGTTAGGCATAGCCATTCATTTCTTCAGGAAAACAGGGCATTGATTTCAGCAAATTCCCAGGGAGCAGCTACAACAAAGAGATCAAAGATCCACCTCCCTTCCTGCCTGGCTTTGGCCGGCTGGGCTGAGAGGAGCAGCAACAGGTTTCTCGAAGAGCGGGCTCTATCCCCACCGACCACTGCACGCTCCATTCACGCCCATCGCCTTCCAACATTCCCGGGACAGCCCCCGGCGCTAACCGTGACAAACCCCTACATTCAGGCAGCATAATATACTGCACACTAGTTCATCCAAGGATAAAAAGAAAAACAAGCTCCAAGGGAAGTCTGCTGCTTCCCTGACCAGCCGAGCCTCAGTAGCTGACAGACTTTTTATAAACATCTTTTTTTTTCTTAGCTTCTCCATCTAAACCAGAGAAACACTTGCTACCTCAAATTCATTGTGCTGAAACTTCTCTGGAATGCTGGCTTTTCTGATTTATTTCCACAAGCTTGAAGACTTAGCTGCTGGAGTTTGAAGTCTAGCTGCAGCAGCCCTTGTATTGTGCAATCATGATATTTTCTTTGTGTAATTTGTCCCTAAGACTGCAGTGGGATTTTTTCCAAGGAATTTAAGGGGGTTTGTTCCAGTTTGGTCAGAATTTTTACTTTTTTAATTATACATCTCGTCTTCATTAATGTAACCGGGAACAAGATTTTTAATGCTAAAATTTGACCTTGTATTGAACCAAGCATCAGCAAAAGACAATGCTGTGGTCAAGCTTAAGGACTGGTGGTTAGGCTACATGTCTACTGCTAAACAGAAAGAGCCAGAGATCTGGTGCTGAGACCACCTGGCATCAGCTCCACGTGTCTAGATGCTCCTCATCTCCTTCTCTTTCCCCCCACGAACAGTTTGGCTATATCCAAATTTCCTACCTGGAACACAGTCTGGTAGATATTATCCCTCAAACACTCCCTAGTGTTTGTTGCTTGTTGGTATAGGCCAGTACTGAGCTCACAGGCTGGCCCTGAAGTATTTATTCCTATACATTTATTCAGAAATAAAGATCTAAAGTCAATTCACACCTGTACAGATTTGCCATGTCATTCTTTAGCATTCTCCTGTGCACTGATGTTTTACCAAGGCACTACCCAGCTGTCACAAACACCCACCAACTGGAACCTGGAAAGCCCCCTCAGCACTGGTACTGCCTCCGGGCCACTGACACATCTCCAGCTGAGAAGACAAATGTCCATCCCACTAACATGAGCAAGTATCACAGGACCTGGCAGAGCACAAGCAGCACAATACTGAGAAGACCAGGGACAGGTGGTAGGGATGACTGCTCACTGCACAGAAGACAACTGAGGACACAAGGAAATACAGAACTGAAGAATTATTGAAGTTGCAGGAGATCCGTGACCATCAACTAGCCCAGCCTCTTGCCGAATTCAGGCCCTTTAATGGCATTACCCAGGGCCTTGCAAGCTGCATCTCGAATACTTCCAGTGAGGGCAACTCCACCACTTCCCTGGGCAGCCTATTGGGCAGCATTTGCTCGATCCCCCAGTGAAACGGCCCGGGGCATCCACAAGCATCTCCCCTGAAGCAACTTGTGGCCATTGCCTCTTGTCCTGTCACAGCCCATATTTGGGGAAAGGCTGCTTCCAACTCCTTCTCCATAGCCACCATTTTTGTACTGAAAGACCAAGACTAGATCCCCTTGAGCCTTCTCTTCTTTGAGTGGAACATGCCCAACTCCTTCAGCCTCTACTCAGGTGACAGCATCTCTAACACACTGATCATTAGGGGGAACATGAGAAAGGCATTGTTGATGAGCTGAAAAAAAGAAAAATGAAACTGCCAGGGCATAAAATTGCTAAAACAGACAAACATCTGAGTACAGTTGAGGAGTCTTAACCATGACCCCTGTGCAGTCAACCTGCCCTCTGCTTTCTTTAACATTTCACTCCAGGTAACAGTTTTGCCTGTTGTATGCAATACAGTCAGGCATATTACATTCCTTATTTTAGAGTTCTCTCTGTATCTAAATGGCATTTAAGCATGCTCCGAAATTGCCAGTTCACAAATAAAATTCAAAAAATACATTTTAACAAATAACTTGATCTTGAAGTACGTTTCACCCTCACAGATAGTTGCTATCTGCCATTAAGCCACTGATCTTTTATATTTATTAACTGATTGCAGTTACTAAAGAAAAAAAAACCCAACCCTGTTTTCTTTGTTCCTCTGAGGAAGTATTGAAGAATGATAAAACGTGTGTCTGAAATTTCCCTCTCTTATATTGCACAGTGTGCAGCTGGGCAGCCCTTGGAGGCAATGATAAAAAAAGGCAGCTGAGGCACTGGAGGGACTCCAAAAGAAAGCATGTAGATCAGATCAATAAGCATAAAAAATGTGCTTAATGCTTCAGATAACTTAAGCTGGAGCAAGAGAGTGCAAGTATTGGGGAACCGTGAGCAGCAACCTTCCGTGGTAGTTACAACAGCAAAGTATAAGGATATGCCACTTGTCTGTTAAGAAGAAGGACAAATAATAGTGATAAGGCACAAGATTTGGATGTGACTGGGATAATGATGGCTTGGAAGCACAGGAGTTAAATTCACAAAATGATTAAAAAATCCCAAGCACATCACTCTGTAGTAATCTGGGATGGTATTTGTGCCAAAGATAGATGAAACATTTTAGACAGAATTGCAATTTTAAGCCTCAATGAACCAGTCTGTTCTTATACTTGGGCCAGATTTTTACAATTTTACTCATATTAAGTCATGCTTTACTCCAAGAATAATCACGTTGATTATAATGGTAATATTGTTTCACAGATGTTTCAGAAGAAACGCAAATGTAAAAGCAGACTTTATACTTCAGATAAAAAGACATCAATCATGAGTACATCTGGGAATCTGATAAAAACATATGGTACAAAAAAATCACTGTGGGATGATGGAAATGTACTTACAGAGCAGGTCTGTGGACATGTTTACAGATCAGGCAAAGGAAACCTACACAAAATAAATGAAAAAAGAATGATCAGTTTTCTGAACTAGTACTATTCTTGTTTATATCTCATGCTAGTAATCATATGCATAGTCTTATAGTTCTTTAGGAAATAAGGAGAACATATCTACAGAAATCTAACAAGGAAGAATTTCAATTTGTAGAAGAAAAGGAAAAGAAAAACTGATTCCACTTCACTTCACAATGTAAACTGACAATATTAATGTAATGCATTTTAAATAAGAGCAGTTCACTGTATTCCACATCTTCATTAACATCTATTATTACATATTTTCCAGGCATCAGTTACAACAGAATTTTCAAGCATTGTGTATTTTACCTGATTGAATGCTATTCTGTGTTTGAGCCTGATATTTCTGGTATTCATCCTAACAGTTCTGACCCTTGCACAGTCAAAAAGAATATTAATCAAATATAGGACAAGACATTTTACTTGCTTTCTTGAAAGACTTCTAGAGACTTTTGGTTTTCTGCTGAACTCATTCATCTTGTTCCCTTCCCATTCATCTGCTGGTTTTTGACTGAAATTTTACTACAAGCACATAGGAGCAGAGTCTGAGTTTTCTGTAGCTGTGTGAGCAATCCCCAACACACAGGTATCCCAATGACTGAATAAGGCTACTTGGAGCTACAGAAATAATAATGCATGTATTAATAAGGGGACACATAAATAACAGTACAAATCACATCAGTGTATGCCATTTTATGCCCTGTACAAATCCTGAAAATTTCAGGCAGTGTATAAAGGTGTGTGTGTGTATATGAATTACGGTGAATGAAAGACGTTCAACAAGGTGAAGTGCCGGTCCTGCACTTGGGTCACAACAGCCCCAGGCAGTGCTACAGGCTTGGGGAAGAGTGGCTAAAGTGGCCTGGCAGAAAAGGACCTGAGCTGCTGGTCAACAGCAGCTGAACATGAGCCAGCTGTGCCCAGGTGGCCAAGAAGGCCAACGGCATCCTGGCCTGGATCAGGAATAGTGTGGCCAGCAGGACCAGGACAGGGATCATCCCCCTGTATCTGGCATTGGTGAGGCCACACCTTGAATCCTGTGATCAGTTCTGGGCCCCTCACTACAAGAAAGACACTGAGGTGCTGGAGTGAGTTCAGGAAAGGGCAACAGAGCTGGCAAAAGGTCTGGAGCACAAGTTTGATTGAGGAGCGACTGAGGGAACTGGCATTGTTTAGCCTGGAGAAAAGGAGGCTCGGGGGGACCTTATGATTCTACAACAACCTGAAAGGAGGTTGTTGCCAGGTGGGATAAGTCTCTTCTCCCAAGTAACAAGACAGGAGGAAATGGCCTCAAGTTGTGCTAGGAGAGGTTTAGGCTGGATATTAGGAAAAAAGTCTTCACTGAAAGAGCTGTCAAGCACTGGAACAGGCTGCCATGGGAAGTGTCCCCATTCCTGTGGATATTTAAAAAAACATGTAGATGTGGTGCTTAGGGACATGGTTTAGTGGTGGACATGGCAGTGCTGGGTTAATGGTTGAAGACAGCAGTATTTTGTTGCTGACTGAAACAGGTCAAAGAAAAACATCTTCATTTTTAAAAATACAATGATCGTTAGTAAGATACCTCCAAATGAATTGGAGCTGGTTGCAAGAACTGAGTTGTGCGGTGAGAAAGCAGCAGTAAAGGGGGCCCGCATCCTAGAGGGACATCAGTGAGTCCTCTTTCCTGATAAAAACAGGCATGCTGAGAGCAGGCTTCCTAAGCAGCAAGTGTCCTAGTCTGATTTCCATCATCCAGAAAACACTTTATTTCTGAAAAAATCTACTCTGCAGTTTGACTCCATTCTGGCTGAGAGCAAGACTCTTGTCTGTGGTGTTAATTTCTAAAAATATAGGCCTTGCAGAGGGAACAGTGGATTTTAATGGCATCCATATGTGACTGTACACGCACCAGGCTTTGTCATCCCCAGAAATAGCAGGTTACATGTTATCACTATCAAAGCAGGGCCATCAACTCATAAAGATTTCATTTCCCCCACTGAATAACTAGATTCATGATAAAATAATTTAATTGTGCTGGCATTCAATCTGCAGGGCAATTACCTGGTAAACCACAACACAACAAGCTCTTCCCTCCCATATGATTAGTTACACCTTCCCCCTCACACATGTGGTCTGCAGCACTCTCCTGTCATGAGAAAGTGCAGCCTCAGACCATGCCCTCCCTGGCCCCCACACATCCTCCATGCAGCCTTGTTGCAGTGACACTGTGGTCCATGAACACCCCAATTAAGGTTTGGTTGAGTTGTTCTATGATGTCATTTTGGAGGTAAATCACCAAAATGTTTTTCTCCACAGGCCACTGAAGCCTGAGAAATTTTTTCCTCCTGTACAATTCTATGATGAAGCAGTGTTAGCAGCAGCAACCCCTAAGTGCCCAAGTCCAGCCCTTGGGAAGGGCACAGAAACTACAGACCAAGAGAGAGCACCTCTGTGAGGGCATCCCAGTCACTGCAACACAACCCACTGGCACAACAGAAGAACAGCAGGCACACCATCATAAGGAAGTGCTGCTCCTCGTCCAGCAGCTGGTTCAGACATTATTTCTGACAGGCTGAGGATAAGTACAGCAAAGTGTATTTGCAGGGGCAAGGGAGTTTAAGTAGAACTACCAGGTCCTTCATAAGCTATGCCAGCTCTTACCTGCAGTTATCCTCAACACAGACCCAGAACTGCCTGCCATCCTAGCTGCACAAAACCATACCATAAATCCCTCTCCTTCTTCAAGGGCACAAGGGCACCCCTTGTGCAGTGTATCGCCCCCTGACCAAGGGGGCTCCAACACACGCAGAGCTGTGGCAGCCACATACGCTGTGCCAACCAGGCACAGCACCTGGCCAGTGCTGGCCACATCAGTCACTTGTCCATCTAAACTCAGGTGGTTGGCCAGTGGCCATGCTGGCCTCAGCTTAACATTGGCCAATCTTCTGTGTTTTCTCTCCTCGTAAACCACACTGAGGTACCACATTGACCTTTAGATGAAGTCTTGTAGGTATATTGGCCATTTTTTGGCCAAATTTGCTGTGCTGCCCACACATTCCAAAGAAGTTGTTTGCGGTTGCTCTTAAGTATCCTCCTTTCTCATCAATGAAGGGGCAGAAGAGGAGAAGCAGAGTAGGGGATGTTTCCCATACATGAAAATTGCAGCCTTGAAAATGTGAGGCAAAGCCTAATGAGGTTTTTACATGCTTTCAGGTATCAGGAGAATATTCATTGAGGTTGAGTAGGACTTGATGGGTTAAGTATAATAGATGGTTAACAGTCAAGAGATAGCAAAGCAGTGATTACAGGCACTTTGGATGATGAAAAGTTCAATGCTTTGTGGTAGTGAAAAGTGGTTTGCACCCATTACAGGAAGTGGGGATGGGTTCTGCACTGCCCAGAAGGACATGTCACAGTGTATTTTGTGTAGGAGCCAGGATTTTAGGGTTTGGGTTATTTTCAGTTGCTCCACCATTGCCAAAATTTCAAAGACTATGCACTTTGTGTTTTATAAGTGATTGTAGTGGGCACACTGTAGGCATGTATGACTCAGGATAGATACACATGATGGTGGTGGGACTGCCCTGGGATGTCCAGAGTCCACAGTAGAAAAGGCCGCAATTTTAGGCCTGTTACCTGTTCTGTTCCAGTGCAGAAGACGTGGAAGTAATGAAATCAGGCAGCATTTTCCAGGTACGGTTCATGAGGACCTACAATGAGGATCAAGGTCACTGCTATACCAGAGGAAAGGTGATTCCCACAAGAAAATGCACAGCAAGGAAAACCAGCCTGCACAGGATCTATGGGGCTGTTCATGATGCACAAGACATCTGTGACGGCTGCCAGCAATGGCCTTCATAACTTCCTTGCTTACCAGTGGTTCGCACTGGGAGGCAGCAAGAAGGGCAGCAAAGACTCCACTTTCTACAGCTACTGCAGATTATTGCAGAGTTCTAGGAAGATGACAAGGTTTTACCAAAAAGCACTTATTTCCCTGGCCTTGAAGCTCATCTTTACCAGAGGCAACAAATTCTATGGCAAGGGAAGCCAGGAAACTGCTCAGGGACCTTTGCAATGTCTGCAATGTAAGACTGCAACTTGTTGTTCAAGACAGCTGCCCTTCATGTAGCACCCAAGGATTCTCATGTGGCTTCATGTGACAGAGCTCTTCCACTGACCTCTCTTTTGGAAGACATACATCTATCTTCCCTGGCATCATGCCACAGAAAGTCAAGGGATAAGCAGGCCCAGATGTGGGAAGAGAAATAAGTGGCAGCAATAGGAAAAGCTTTCACACTGTGGGTGATACCCTTGTGCTTGCAACACGATGCCATCTGTAGATAACAAGAGAACATGCTGCCTGCAAAAGAGACCTATGCCATGCAGAGACAAAGACCTGGATCAGAGCTTCTGAATTATGAACCCACTGTGAGTGGAAACATGGCTGTTTCGAACCAGTCAGCTTCTGCCCTCCACCAGGTCCTCAGAGGTTATTACAGAATTCCTTACACTGCTTTCCACACAAAAACAATGTCCAAAAACAATGACAACTGCCAACACAGGCATACTCTTTGTAGTGATCTGACATCATATGGCCCTCAAATGCACCTCAGTTTCATGCTGCCCACCAAAGAGGCACATTAGCTAACCAGTCACCAAAAGACTCTTCTCATGATGGGAAGTCATCTGTCCACCTTACTCATGCAGCTGAAAAGGGACACTGCTATACCTTGGATACTCAGAAGAATGCTCGGCACAAGTCATTTGTAGATTCACAACAGCCTCATGTAAGTGACATTGTTATCTAAGTAGCTTTTATCATATTTTAACTGAGAAAAGGTAAAACACAAGTAAATGTATTTTTTCAAGACATCTATGGTAAGCAATAGAGTTGCAGATGTCTAAAATACACAAGCAAATATGTGACAGGAAAACCACGCTTAACCTATTTACACTGAGATTAAATCAGGAAGGACTCTTTCCCCCACCACAGAAATCAGTTGCTGGGGTTTAACTTTCAGCACACCTTATGACTCAGGTTGCATCTCTCAGAAGAAAACATCTTCAGGAGACAACACATCTATCACACAGCGTTAGCATTCCACTAGTGTCCCTACTTGTGTTCTTTTGGCTGCTTCTAGTGCTTGTGCTGGGCTAACTGCTGACATAGTTTCTCTTCTCCCAAATTCATGAACAGGAAAGAAAATCGTAATGATGTAGAAATCATTTAAGATTAACAGGGAAAAATGAATATGCAGGGCCAAAATCTTCATCTAAAGAAACCTGCGCAGACTGTCTGAAGTTTGTGTTAGTCCCACATGTACCTCCACATCAGGATTTACTGCATGCTAAGTACAACTCATCAAACATGTGATTTGTTTGATATCACTGATCAACAGTGATATTCTGTGCATTTTTTATCTATCACATGTAGAGTCCCTCACTGGCGAAAAATACGAAATTATAAATCACTTTATTTATAATATAAAATAGTATAATTTGTACTTTTACAATTACTTGGGGTTTTTTTTTCAAGTCACGGAATTATTTTATAATTACAAAACAGAATAACTGTTTTGCCATCATCTCTTTCTTTATGTACAGGATTCTGCATCTTTCCCTTGATTAAGCAAAAAAGCTTGAGCAGTACAACACATGAAAGCTTGTGTCCCCGATCCAGAAATCTGGCTCACTAATACTGCAGAAGTTCCCTAAGTAAGTCTTATTTGTTAATGTAAAAAATAAGAAAAACCCAAAATTATAAATGTAACGTCTTTCTCTTTTATAAAGGACTATGCAGAGGTAAAAGAACTGTACAAAATCATAAGGCAGACTCTGAATGGACAAAAGTCATACCCTCTAGGATGTTTTCTCTTATGTATTTACTAAGGATATTTTGTATGCCTTCATGATGTTTTAAATTGTCTTTACACACACACACACACAGACACTATAAATACATAAGCTGGTCCCAGTGCTGAAGGAAACTTTATACACATCTCTACAGATTAAATGCAGTAGTATGCAAGCAACCAAGAGCCCTGTCAGTTCCCAGTGACTTCAAGAGCCATCCTATTGAAAATTTTTGGATCCCTTGGCGCATATTTTGGCAAAGCTATACTGACCATTAATTTTGGATACATGAAAAAGTCCTGCCTTACCATTCCCTCCACCAACCAATCAATATTCTAACCTGGTTATGATCACCTCAACATGCAGCATCATCAAATATGGTCCACCCATGGGCACCTAATCTATCCAAGTCTGTTTTCAGTTTAAAGCAGAAAAAACCCAATTTTCATTAAAAGTAAATACATTTTATACCCTGTGCCCTGATACCAGAAACACAAAGATCAACAAATCCCACTCCATGTTTCAAAGCAAGTTCTTCCTGTTCTGAAACATGGCACTGTCTCTCACCATAATTTTCCCAGCCTGTATCACTGGTCTATTTTGGTCAGCAAAAGACCTGTGGCAGACAAGGCATCAAACACAAGTCTTTGCCCATCTCCAGTGCCCTCATAACAAGAAATGCTATTAAACAGTATTTTTAAAAAGACGTAGTAACAAAAGGGAGACAAATTCCTAGGGAATGATACCAAATGGGATCTCATGCCAGCCTGCCTTACTGAGGAGTGCTCTTGTTGTTTGGCTTTGCAAAGCACTCAGCGTTTTGACTGCGATCCAGCAAAGCAATTCTGCATTTCCCATGTTTTTCCACCACTGACTTGCAGGGAACTATTTGTACACAAGAAGACAAACCCACACTTCATATTTTGCTGGGTCAGGATCAAGGCACCAATCATCTTTCTGGATCCTTATTTTCTTATGAGAATTGGATAAAATGAGCTAAAAAAATAAATCTTGTAAGTGTGAGCTTTAGAAAGCCTCAAGACCCAGGAACATTCCTAAAATAATTTGCATTCCACAGCAGCAGGGCAAAACCATTTCCATTTCAATGAGCCTGTGGAGAGGACTCTGGTCTACTGGCTGAAACTCAAGACTGAACCCCAGCATAAAATAAACACCAAACCCACTTGTACGAGGTCATATGAAAAAACACTTTTTCCTGTTCTCCCTCAATACCTTGGCTAAACTCTTTTTCATCACTTCAGGCCTGCATCCCAACACTCATTTCAGGAAGGGCACTGCCACTCCTCTCTGCTGGACAGACTAGTCAGCAGGGAGATTTCCTGTCCCTTTCCTGCATGATCCTCAAGCAGCTGTCCCCAAAGAGTCAACAAGTCTGTGGCTTCAAAAAAGGTTTGACAAAAACCTGGGTTTTAACACTCACTTCTTTCATAAGCTTGATACAAATAACACACACGAGCAGCTGAAAACTTTCCAAATGCGGTGAGCAAAATCCACAGTGGATACAGACAAACACACAAGTTCCCACACGGTGCAACAGTCACTCCTGTGACCAGAGAGGGGGATACACATTTAGCCAGTACTTTGGCAATGTCAGTAAATTTCAGGAAATCAAAAAAACAGATTTGTCATCTGGAAGCCAACACCTTACCTCACACATCTTGCTTAGATTATGGTAATCTAAAACCTCCCACCCTCAAAATGCTCACAAACTTGCACGTTATCTATGACATCACCCAGATGCATGCTAAACACTATTGCAATAATGTGATGCAGTGTGTAATGTTGCTGCTATATTATGTAAATACTTATATTCAAATTATTTGGTCAAATTCCACTTCCCAGTTTTGCTCGCTCTCATACACTTCTAGCAGTTTTAAATGTCAATGCTGTGAAATGACTACCTCATTCAGACCCTTGTAAAAGTGAGGAAGTTTTACCTGAGAAAGGATTTTGGGTAAAGAATATTGGTATTTTTCAGTTATTTTAGATGCAAAGTGATCTTCACAGTGATTCCAACGGGTTTAGCAGCTTAGTCTCTTTAGTTGCTTCATAAAAGCTACATAAATTAAGTAGCAAAGAATAATTAACGCTCTTCCACAATATGCCTCACCGTTTGTTAACAGCTTCTTGGCTAGTAGAAATGTTTTCTTTTTCCACTCCACTCCCAAAGGCCTCATACTTAAAAGATTTGCTTGAGCTGCCTGAAGTAAGCAATGATAACATGAATACATCCTTATAACTCTAAAGCATAAGCAAAGAGTTTTCACTAAGAACTTAATACTCGAGGCAGAGAGACAGCAGGAGCTGATTTGTTTTAATTAATGCTACAAGATTTATAGTGGGTAACAGCTGCCTGTCACATTGCTCCATTTGTTTGCTTCAACCTGCATGCTCAGATTTCCTTCGGACAGCTGCTGGACCTGTCAGTGGCAAACTCGGCAGCAATACCATCCACATCCTTTCCCTCCTGTTCACATGCGTGAACTGGCTGGAGTGGGATACTGCATGGAAAATGCAGCCTACCACTTCAGAAGGCAAGGGATAATTATTAGAACTAATTTACTGAAACTAGCCATCACATTAATTGTCAGGGACTGATTCTGTTGGAACTAAACTGTAACTTGAGGAGTGATTTCTTATTGCCTTTTCTTAAAAGGTATGTTAGTTTTAGGGGTTATATTTTCATAGTAGTGCCTATAATGCCTATGGTGCACAACTCTAATAATATCCAAATCCTCCAAATGGTGCATATATGTCTTAATAACAGAAAGCTACACATGTTCCTAAATATTACTTAGCTATTTCCTTAATTTTTCCTTTGGTTATCAAGCCATTTAATGACTCCAAAAATCTGCAAATTGTGGCTCACAGATTATTGTTGAATAAAAGCAGATATAGATGCAGACTATTCATATTCAGCACAGTAACCTGCTTCTCAGATAAAAGGGAGACAAAATGTTGCTCCCCACTGTCAACTAAAGATTAATTGAACCTCTTTTTCTCCCATACTGACAACTGGTAACACAGAGTTATAACTGGACTCCTGCCTTTCCAAGGTCTGGACTGGAACTGCACGGTATACAAACTTTTTTGGGATTCTGTGCCACTTCTTCCACGTTACTCAAACAAGAAGCCAAAAAAATGCGGCATTACATGCACAGTGTTCATGCTTGTTTAAAATTTCATCCTGCAAGGGAATGTTGTTCTACTGTTTTCTCCAGCAAAACTGAAACTTGAATAAATTAAAGGAGACTGTCTCTTCTCTACACAAGTTTCTTTTTTTCAGTGAAAGAGAATGTGAAAGGAATTATGAAAGCAGGATAACAAGGTCAATGACATAGAGACTGGTAAAGGAAGAGCCACTACATCCACAGAATGACAAAAACAACTTAAAAACCATTAATTCTCCTGTCAATACCAAATAAAGAGCTTGAAATATGGTGCACCATAGCTTAATGAACACCAAGAGCAGGCTGATATAAAATGCACCTTCTATTTCAGCAGTTTGGCATTTTTATTGCAGTCATTTGTCTGTATGCCAGTTTTTCAGAGACAGCCTTGGAACCTGAATAACTTCTCCATGGGCTCTAGCAACAGAGGCAAAGAACACAATTCCTTCATTTAAAAGTGATCCTGACATAGAAAAGTTACAATAATATAGAAAAAACAAGCTAAGTGATCTCTAACCTTTTATTAAAATTCACCAAGAGGTCACTTGTCTTCATTTCTTCACCCAGTTGCATGACCTCTTCAACTCCAACTCTGACTTTTGAAACATCCATTCAGTATGGTTCTGTGAGTTAATAAAAAATAACCTGAAACAACTCAGATGTTTGGCATTTGCACCCCAAGTTACCAGAAGGCTGGTTTAGTAATTTATAAAAACCTACATGAACATATTCTGTCAGATGTTTATATGGGATGTGAGGTCTGCAAGTGGAAGAACTTAAGATTATCTAAAAGTGCCCACTATCAAATACTTGGATGTCTTCTGTCAACAGCTACCAAAGTGTGTTTTACTTGTTGCACCATGACATTCTAATCTCCAACATCTACTACAATCTTAATAAAAAAACTAAGAGATTTCTAATTAATGGTCACGAATGACTTGCTAACCAGATTCATATTGGGAGAATCTATATGATTCAAGAGTCAGCGCTCTGCTGAGACAAACTGAAGGCACAGGTCACACTCTCCCCAATGATGCTGTCTTAAGTTGCTCTGTAAACTTCACGGATGCAACTTTGGAAGAATATCCTTGTCAAAATGCATTATATTAAAATTAAAATTTAATGCAATTTCAGATTCTGAGACCCAAATATATTATTGGAAGTATGATAGCAACCATAATACCTAAGTAGATGTGCAACAATTTTTGCTGCCAGGCTGGATTTTTTATATTAAAAATTATAACCTGACTATGAGTCTTTCTAAATTAGATAATTATTTAATAAATTTATAAAGTCGTCAGTGCAAATCACTGACCAAAAAGATAATTCAGAGACTTATACAGTCTAAAAAATTAGTGAATTTGACATGTAAAAATTTTCAAAGTAATATATCCTGCTGATATTTTTACAGATCAAAAAAAGATACTCATTCTACATTGTCTTCAACTATTTTGTGAACTGCTTTTTTGATTTTGGGTAAAAAAAATTTAAAACAATCTTATTTACATTCTCTGTTTTCTATTAGTTTAAGAAGTCCATACTCATTTTTTAATGTCTTATTTTAAAATTATTTTATAATGATGAGATTTTTGATGTTGATAAAAATGGTATGAAAAACTTAGCAAAAATCTGGTAATTTTATTTTTTAAAGGACGGAGACCACAACCCCTTCTCAGTCAGGTCACTTTGATGACCTCTAACATCCTCATATACACTCTGTAACTCAGTATTTCATTTTTGCTAGAGGTCTAGAAATCTGTAAATATTTGGCTGTAGAGGTCCCGAAGCCTCCAAATCGTGAAGTGTTCTTAGATTGAGGCATCGACACTGACAAATCACTGAAACAATAAGAACAACTTAAAAGGAAAAAAAAATATCATTTCAAGCCTTACCTTTTCTATTAAGAGTAAGACAAAGGGCAGAAAGCAATTTACTCTCCCATTTATCCTTGTTTTGTTTTCTATCTTGTCAATCTCTCTGTTTTGGCCAGGGTAGCCTTTCTTGTTTTCATTCAATAAATACTTAAAAACAGGGATCCATTTTTATTAGCCAAAACCTTCCACAGACTCAGCGAAAAATCCGTACAGCAAATTCAGTGATTAAAAAGGGAGACAACTCCTTCTATCACTTATACAAAGAGCATTTTAGAGAGAAGAACAGCATGTAAACGTGCACAAGTCAAGTAAAGATGATTTCCAAGTGTGAAAATTATTCTTGTCCCTGGCAGCTGCTATGTGAGAAGTAATAAGGTCCAGAAGCCTTGCCGGGCACGACCAGTGATAAGAATATCATTACGATCCATCTGCAACCCCCAAGAGACGCAAAATGCCTCAGCAATCTTTTGTTCTAAGCAAAACTAGAAATCCAAAGCAACAGGTTTCCAAGCCAGGACATAGTGAGTGTCACTACATGAACACCTCCCTGACCCCCTCAAATGGTTTTGAATAAGGGCAAGCTGAGAATACCTTTCAGAACTACAGAATTTCAGTATCACAGATTTTATAGTAAATGTGTTTGCTTTGCCTGCGTATTTACTTGCTTTGTGAGGAAAGGAGTGTTAGGTTTGTAAAAACAAGTGAGTCATGAACAAGTCAAAATATTTCCAGTAAACTTACTTTTGCCTGAATACCCTGAGTTAACTGAAACCAAAACATTTTGCAGACTTGTATCAGTTTCACTGGCTTGTGATGAATCCATGCTACAGGCTGTGCTACGTTTTGCTGAAATTGTTAGTTATAGAATCACAGAATCAATCAGGCTGGAAGAGACCTCTGATCACTGAGTGCAACATGACTAATCAGCACCATGTCCACTAGACCATGGCACTCAGTGCCACATCCAGCCTTTCATTAAACACGTCCAGGCACAGCAACTCCACCACCTCCCTTGGCAGCCCATGCCAATGTCTAATCACCCTTTCTGTGAAGAACTTCTTCCGAGCATCCAACCTAAAACTCCCCTGGCCCAGCATGAGACAATGTCCATTGTCCTATTGCTGGTTGCCTGGAAGAAGAGACCAACCCTCAGCTGGCTATACCCTCCTTTCAGGGAGCTGTAGAGAGTGATAAGATCTCCCTTGAGCCTCCTTTTCTCCAGGCTAAATAACCCCAGCTCCCTCAGCTGCTCCTCATAAGATTTGTGCTCCAGACCCTTCACCAAGCTTTGTTGCCTTTCTCTGGACAAGAGAATTTTCATTTACCTTCATTTGGGGTCTAACAGCCTAACTGTGGAAATCCTCACCTGACACTTTTTTTCTTACTTTCATTGGCATCCACTACTGAGGACCAACGCTAAGTGATATTTTTCCAGTGCCTGACACCACTGGGATGAGGAAGGGCTATGTGGCTGCCAGGTTTACAGGAAGCAAATGATGCATCTACTCAGGATACCTCATGTGCTGGTTTTCAAATTTCTCCTCCACTGAGAGAGGGAGAAGTGGTTTTGCCATAGTGCATTTGGACTCATTCTGGCCAGCAGCCCTGGTCTTTACTTGGATGAGCCCCGACAAAACAAAAACATAGTGTTTCAGCAGGCAAATCACCTGCTGCTCTTTCTCACTGTGAGAGATATTAAGTCACTTGCCTAATTAATATGGGTAATTGCTGAGATACCTTAGTGCAGTTGAAGCAGAAAAATATTACGTTACATCTTCTTGGTTTGTCTTAATCATTTTAAAAGAGTTTAATGCCTTTTCCTTACTCAACGATGCAGGTGAGCCATGACTCCCAGCACACAAAAAAGAAAAAAACAGAAGCCAGAAAGCATCCTTGACCATGTATGGAACATTTCTGGAGCATTACAAAGGTTGCCTCTCTGCACAGAAAGTTAAACTGGTTCCTAAACCTAAATGAAAATCGAATTAAAATGGAAGTTACGATTACAAAACAAATCTCTGTGGGTTTTGTACTCCTCTCTATGAGTTTATCTTTTGTTATGCCAATTCAACATCAGTTATGTTTTTAGTAACTTCTTTCTTTTAGCTAAAACTTTCCAGCATTTTACTAGCTTCCCTCTGCCTTTTGCTTACTGCCTCTTTCCAGATCTTTGTTCAACACCTTTACTTCCCTTCCTTTCAAACTCCTTTTGGTTCTCTGCATGCCATATCTGTGACGATGACTCTAGAGATAATTCCACCTGGAAAAGAAGTAATGTCTACCTCTCTGGGGACAAAATAAGCATTGAACTAGTTCAGTTATGTCCTTAATATGTGCTTCACTGGTCTTTCCACTGTTTATTATTGCAGGACAATATAATGATTAGACACTTGGTGTCTTCTTTGGGCATCAACCTGTCAAGGCACTGGCAAAATAGAATTTTAATGCTATATAAATAACTTGTTTATTGCTCAGTTTTACACTGCTTTTATTGTAATTTTAAAAAAGGCATACTGAATCTAAAGTTACTTATTTCTGCAGGATGAGACAAACCAAAGCTGTCAATCCCATTATACAGCTGCAGGGATTGAAATAACATTCTAGCTCAAGTACATCAACAAAATTCCAGTGACAGTTCATGACCAAAAAATCACATGGGACTCTTGCGGTTCTCTCTGAAAGATACATGTGCCACTCTTGTAGAAGACATCCTTGCTTCTCCTCAAGAGTCCCTCAACACCATGTACAGCAACAGGAACCTGGAAACAAGAGAGTGAGTGGAGGAGCAAAGTTTAATATTGCTCAATGCACTACATTTGCTTGCTGTTGTGCGTGCTAGCACGGGTTACATACTGCTGCACTAGTATTTTCCTAAGTGTAGTCTACAGCTGCTATTCTGCATTTGCTGCTAATGCATTTTTTGCTACAGTTCTTCAGCTGATCATTAGATGATCTAAGTTTGACACGGGACAGTGCCTCCCAACAGGATAAGCCCAGAAAATTTACTAATCTGTGGATGAATCTTGCCGTTCTGAAGTGACTAGAGCTCGCAAAGTGGCAGCACAAGACTTCCTCCAGCACGGTTAGCGTCACTGTGAAGACAAAGCATGGTGCCATCTGCACAATGAACATGGTGAGCCATTCCACGAGGTGTGTCTGGGTCACCTGCAACACCCCTCAGCACACAGAGCTGACATTTAGCACTGAAACACCTCTAAATGCAACACAGAGGTCTGGGCAGCCATCAGCTGAGCTACCTTAACCGTGGGCACAGGTTTCCCTGTCAGGAGCCTGCCACACGTAAGGCAAAAAGAATACTAACATTCCTGACACCCAAGAGATGAACGCTTTTCTATTGTATCTCTTCATACAAAAGAGACAATTCCCCTGCTCCTTCCCAGGATCCAGAGAAAAGGGAGAAGAAACATTCTCCTAGAACAGACCCTTTCCCAGCTCTCTCAGAGCAGCGGAAGAAGAGACAGAGAATCCTTCTACATGACACAGAGGACTGCCTCCCAGCAGCTGGGCTGGGTTGAACATCAGCATTTACTCTCTGACCCCTGTGATAGCTGGAAGTTCTTCTTCCCCATTACTTAAATCATTGAAGAGTTAGGACTAGGTGCCACTCACAGCAGACCATGATGGTATTCCTGAGATACTCTCTACATCTTCTATACTTCTAAGTAAAGAATAGAACATGAAATGCACACAGTTCTTCCACACAACTGCTTTTTCAGTCTTTTCATGATACTCACAAGAACTACAGTTTTTATTTATAATTGTCTAATATCTTCAAGAATTTGTAGACGAATCTTTTTATACATGAAACTTGAGGGTCTCCCAAGGAAAAAATTACAAACAAGAATGTTTTGTTACCAACTCTGCATGACCGAGCTTAATTTAAACCCTTTTATGACCCACCAAAAGGACTAGAAATGCATGCTCTTCTATTTCATTCCAACTGCAGTTTTTGAGGGTTTAAGCAAGGGAATATACAGTGTCTGTCTTCAGGGATGCACTTCGAAAAATCACAGAATCTGTATGAAAGAAAACACTTGGAGGTAATCAGTGTGATCGAGTTATCTCTCCAACTCATTAGAACTAAAAATCAATGCCTTATGGTACAATCTATTGTATCATGATTCCAGCTTGCAATGATAAGTAGCTAATGCTGTTTGGGAAGCTTATCTTTTTCTCTCTTAAGTTGTTTGTGAAACAGCTTCTCCTAAAATAGTGTTCTAGGTGCACGACACAGAAAGATAAAAGCAGATCTGCTCCGTCCTCCAAGACAGAACTAGTTCACAAAGGCATCCTTGATCCTGATTTAGCACTGCAACTCATGCCGTTTTACAAAAGATCAATCAGCACAAGCAGAAAAAGCAAGAAAAAAGAGGAAATATGAGAAACATAGAGACAGTAAAGTCCATTGGAAAGAACTGTTGCTTCTAGATTGTCACGTCAGAGACGTCTGGAACCCAAAACGCTCTTTCACAGCAAATTGCAAATAGCCCATATACAGAAGAATGAGTTGGAAGATAGAGACAAGTCGGCAAAAAAAGAAAAACTAGAAGCAAAATATTTATTTGATTATCCCTAGGACATGTGTGGAATTAAATTTTATGATCAGCTTTCAAGATTTTCCCATACAGAATTCAAGTCAACTGACCTTCTTTCTGTCCTAACTCTTGTTATTTCCTGCTAGTTATCACAAAATAGCAGTATCCTTGGCATCATTCAAAGAGATTTCCTACTTCTTTCCACACACGCAAGAAAAGAACAAACAGTTTCTTCTGGGTTTAGTGACAATTAAATGATGCAACCGCTTGCATGGTGGCACAGGCTAAAGTAGAAGTGTGTGACTGCTGTTGCCTTGGTGTTTGGAGCAGTCTTGTTTGCCTCACGCTTATCTTTGAAAGCAGTAACATCTTAAAATAAAAGCTCAAAGGGGCTAGTAGGGAACTAGCTGGCAATACTCTAGTTTTGAAAACATCTTGTGAGCCGGATTGCTCTTACTGAGGAGGATGATTTAAATTTGCAAGGTTAGGTGTAAGGTCAAGTGCTCAAACGCATCAAACTTTTAATGCCAGCACTGACTGCTTAAAGTATAGCGCTTGTTTTCACTTGTGGGCAGGGTGGGGGTTGATGCTTTTTGCGTTTTAAGAAATTAGGAATTTGAGGAAGAGGGACAGCAGCTCAGGTCCCAGCCCTGGAAATACACTGTAGATTAAATGTGTCTCAATAGTCAAGGGGAGGGGAATTATCTTACGATGCTTCCTTTCCACTGAGTCCTGGCAGAAGGGCAGGCAGGGAGAGAAGACATGGAAGTGCTCACAGAATTTCACAACAAGGAGATTCTTGGTGAAGAGAAAGTTATAGAAATTAGAGGAAATAGAAGTTATTGCCTTTAGTTAGCATGAATTTGCAACCTGCCCTGGTTAAACTTAGAGAATAAACTACATGATTTAATGGCCCCCTTTAGAAAATAATTATTTATTTTCCTGTATTTATGTGATTTTTGGTATCAAACTCTCCAAACCTCCCACTATGCAGGTCCTCTGATACACAGGTCCAGAGGAATTGGTACAGTCCTTCTAACCTTGTTTCTCTCTTTTATTCCCGCTCATCCCATCCTCTGCTTCTTACACAAATAATCCTATTATCAATTTTCAGCATCAGCATGATCAGAACAACCAGGTCCTATTTACATGTCAGAGCACTGAACAATTCAAAAAGCAGTGGCAGTCAGCCCATTACGCAGTTAAAGTACTCCAGGATCTATACCAGTTCCATTAGGTTTGCAAATGAGATTTTGACCGCTTTCACTTACAATTCAGGGCACACCAATGGTGGAAAATATACTGCACATACAGTGGCACCACAGCAGCAAACACACACAATATGAAAAAATAAAAACACAATTTGTCACTGATCCTGTACCTGTACTTCTGTTTAGCAGAACCCCCTGCGTTCCACCCAGAGCCACCTGCCCCTCACAGCCCCATTTTGTGTTATGCAGTGTGACCTCTCCCCACGCACAAAGGCGGAGCAGTGCTCCATGCACTGCTTCTCCAGACCAACAGGGACAGGAAGGACCAGTGAAGGGAAATTCCCAATGACAGCATCTTTTCTTTCTTCCCAGTGAAGGGTCAGAGCACAACAGAGACGTTGCAGGTTGTAGGGTCACTGGCATACGGCAGACCTTGCAACAAAAAAGACAAGTGCCAAGAAGGGACAGGACTGCTTGACACCCTGTGCTGCAGCATCGAATTAGGTATTTCAGACTTAAACAGCCAGATTTTCTGCTAAGCATTGGGACAACCAAGACTCAGCTAGTACCTGCTGATGTTAATTTTACAACTGCAACATTGAGATGTGAGTGCTCAGATTGGGAACCTCTTCCCCATTCTGTCAGAGATGGATTTGCTAATCTCCTGGTAATAATGCCAGGCACATCCTCTCCTACTGATTCCTGGAAAGAGAACATATGTATCATTTGTATTAATTCATGAAGATCCTCATCATCTTAGATGAAGTGGCCACAGACAAATGTGTATGTAGACATATCATGCACCCAAAACTATAGCTTGGATTCAGTCCTATATAGTCCTTTATAAATTAAAAGTATCAGTTGAGGTGGGAAGATTGTGTTTAAACTCACATTTTGAAGACAGCTACTACTTTGTGCTCTTCATCAACTACTTTAAATATCTTCTACAAAAGCAGTTTGTCTTACTGGCCATCCATTGTAAGGTGGAACATACTTGCTGTACTAAAGTCAGACAGGAGAAGCAAGAGCCTTAAGAGAAAAGTCTGGCTGTCCAAAATTGACCTTTCGAAAAACTGAACTGTCATTTGACTTAGGGACAGAAACTTTTAACAGAGAAATAAAAAACAACTGGAAGTTAAATTTTAACCAAGTTAGGCACTTTAAGAAAAATACAAATCCTATAATGTAGTAAATCCCTCTTCCCCACAGGAAAAAAAAAGTCGTGTGTCCCGTAGGAGTCAATGACAGCTCAAGGTTTGACCCCAGCAAGCTGTCAGCCTGCTGAAGAGAGATGGAAAACCGTGCTGCGGCTGCTTCTGTCGGCGGGGGTTTTGATGCAGGCGTCGAGACCCGCGTGCGAGCGGCGGGCGCACCTGTGGGGCCGCAGAAGTTTTTCCACACAGGAACAAACCTGCCGGACCACGATCCGAGTCTCTCGTCACGGGAGTGCCACCGCCGGACGTGGGTCACGGCACTGCCCGCTGCCCCACGCTCTGCCCTGAAAGCCCCGTGAGGGCCGTGGGGCTGGAGAGAGTCACGAAGGAGAGAAGAGGAAATGTCCCCTCCTCCCCCAGATTCCCGGTCCCGCAGCCTTTCTGTGCCCAGAGGCAAGAGGGGCCGGGGCAGGCGCCCATCCCGGGGCTCCGGTGCGCGACGCTGCGGGCGGACAAGAGGGAGAGCCTGCACGGCAGCCGGGGCGTGGGGAAAGTCGAGGGGGAGAAGAGGAAAAACAGTAAGTAGAGACGAAACTCTTCTCCTGAAGGCGGACACATTGCGGCACAGTTGTCCTGCAGCGGCGGGCCCAGTTCGACAGCCCCGGNGCGCCGGGGCAGCGCGGAGCGGGGGGGCGAGCCCCGAGCGGAGCGCGGGGGCGGTGCTGGGGGGCAGCTCCGCCGCCGGTGGTGCCCGAGCGCTCGCTCTGCGGCGGCGCTGCCGGGAAACTTGTTTTCAGTGGAGTTCGAGTGCAGCGGCTGTCCGGCCGCCGATACTGCCTCTGCCGTGGCCACGGAGTTGTCTGTACCTGTGAGGATCCACAGAACGCCCTGAGCTGCACTGCTGGTGGTTAACAACTTACCGGGAGGGCACCTCACAGCATTTAGAATGTCCTGCACTCACGTCCCGGTTTTACTTCCTTGATTCGGGGTTTAGTTGCAGACTCGCACCCCAGCAGGCCGAAGGGGAAGGCAGTGCGTGCACATCCCCTGAAGCGATCAGTGGCTGTTTCTTCTTGTGAAACAGGGGATTTAAGAGTTAAAGGGAACTTAGGGTAGTTGAGACAATATGGAATCCATTATCCTGTTCTCCAAAGACTGAGGGAAGGCTGAAGAAATAAGGAGCCCTTCGAAGGACACCTGGCACCTATTAAACTGTTGCTGAGCTAAGAGGGGCCCCTTTTTAAAACTGGAGGGAACATCACGGCAAAGAGAGAATACGCATGCGCAAAACTCATGGGGTCAAAAATTCGTAAGAGGTAGACCTCTATTACTTCATCTCTTCAAGCCCCCGGACTCAGTTTGGGATCACCGACTCAATAAAAGGGACAGACTGCGCAACCACAACTGATTTACATACGAAGCGGAGAGCAGGCGGGGACAGGTAATAAATATGTATAGGCGTTATAGAATATGCATGCTTTTTCTAGATAAATAGGAGCTTAGAAACTGTAAAAGGTATGCAGGATTTGGGAGGATGCTCTCCCCCTGCGTCCGGTGCTGAATAAAAATACGTACCTACTTTACAACTTTAACAGGTTGTGGAGTTTTTATACCGCGCCTCACTTGTACTGTCACGGGTCATCCCTGCGGAGATGATTCCACCTTTTCCGTTACCACCAAGCTGGATAGGAGTTTGAGCAACCTGACCTAGTAAAAGCTGTCCCTGCTCATAGCAGGGGTGAGGTTGGACTAGATGATCTGTAAAGCCCCTTCCAACCCAAAGTACTCTATCATTCTATGAGCCAGTGTGGACTGCACTGGGTGATTCAAAAGTTGGCTCCTCACGTTATAAATGAGTAAATTTTGCAAAAGTTCGACACCATTGGGATTTAGCAGAGGAGGGAAGTTCAGACGGGTGTCACTAGTGCGGGGTGTGCAATGTGCAATAGGTGACACCAGCAGTGTCTTTCCACCCGTTTCTCCAGCCGGATTGCCGTGGGCTGTCCTGCCCTCTAGTGCCTGCAGCGCCAGCTCCCTCTGGCCTCTCTCCGCTCCCCCCTGCACGCATACACCCAGGAACTGCAGACCCCCGTGCACCCCCCGTGCCACCGTGGGTGCAGAGCTATCCACCCTGCGGCCCTACCTGCCTGCCTGGGACAGCTGCTGCTGGGAACACCGACCCAGCAAGGAAACGGTGCGGCTGCAAAGTAGCACAGATGAACTTCTGTGAGGGGGACTGCCCCACCTGTGGAATTGGCCGGTGAACAGACAGCTAATTACACGTGGCAGTGAAGGCACATTTTGTCAGTCATGTCTGGTACTGCTTCCAGTGAACTGGCAGGAAAGGAGGATTACAAAGAAAACCGAGACTGGACTTAGCATGTAGCTCCCGTCCCTCACCTCCAGGAGGGGCTCCAAGAGAGGATACTGAGGAGGATTTTGCACAGGCAGAAATTCCCAGGGGCAGGTAACTCTTTGAACCTGACAAGCCTGAGGAACCGCTGCTTTGGCTCTATTACCTGCTGAGATGTCCATTCAAGTTTGTGAGGAAAGGAAAGACTAACATGAGTGGAAAGCAGTTTATTTAATTGCTGTATTAACTACCTTTCAAAATAAGCAAAGTAAGAAAATATTGTTCCAAGAACATTATCAAAGCACTTGCAAAGGTTATTATGATGCTCTTGACATCCTTCTCATGACCTTCTAGCACAGCGTGTGGGACAGCATTACTTTCCAACCATAAACATCCCAGGTTTTTGATGGATTGGATTGTGTAAAAGGGGACAGAATTTCCCTGCCATTCATTGCGCTAGTAACTTCTCTCTTGATTCTTACAGCCTGAAATCAGCAATTCCAGCATATGGAAAACATGTTTTAATGCTCTGCTGTTGCTTAGGTTAATCCTTCACCATGGCTAGGGCACAATACCTGTAAATAGATAGGAATTAATTCCTTGTTTCTAAGCCATTGGTCTCAATTTACTTGATGACTTGTCTGTGTTACTCAGTTTCCTAATCCACTGTTCCTTCTTGACCTGATTATTCTAACTGAGAAGAGGTGGAATCTGAAGGCTATTCCTCAGCAACAGGTTGGTCAGTCTCTTCTTTCTCTGCAACAGGTTGGTCAGCAGCATCTGCCTCACCAGACACCCGGGGAGCTGCATCTGTTGCCGTGGGCTCTTCAGCAGTTGCCTCTGTCTCATCAGATGGAGGTGGATGGCTAAATTCATCTAAGCGTTTTTCAACCACCATACGAATCAAGGCTGAAACAGAGATAGCCACCATTAACAAACATGGAGGAAAAACCCTATAATTTGAGATTTTTTTTATGTATTACTGACCTATAAATCCTTAAATAGGGAAAGAACCCTGAAGTGACTCTAAAAATGAAGGAGTACCTACGTGAGAAAAAACATTTCAGCTGCTGTAGCCAAATGATTGGTTTACACTCAGCAGTGATTTGAAAGAGTGCACTTGGATAATTTTGTTGATTTCCTCACAGTTACTTCTCACTCCCAGAGCAGGTCACCCCACCACTAACAAGGACTAGTCAGGTTACACACAAGGTGATGTTTTGGGCAATGTTCATTCAAATAGGTT
This sequence comes from Edolisoma coerulescens, assembly GCA_013397115.1. Taxonomy (NCBI): domain Eukaryota; kingdom Metazoa; phylum Chordata; class Aves; order Passeriformes; family Campephagidae; genus Edolisoma; species Edolisoma coerulescens. The sequence goes on along the minus strand of VWZW01001325.1, from coordinate 70,828 downwards.
AAAAATGGATCCTTATAGACTTTCCCCATGTTTCTGCATAAGAGGGTAAAGAAGCCACTAACTATCCTCTACAAAATTTGAGGAATGTGATTTGCAGTTCCTTTTGCAGAGATGATGTTTACTCAATAGTGAGTGACTGGGTATAAGTCAGGAAATACAGATGATAAATAGCAAAATGGGCTGCTTACATTACTTATTGGCCTGCCCCAGGGGCTCTGTATGTCTTAGGACTGGAGCAAGACAATGATATCTGGTTAAAAACTTAAACAGATTTAACAATATTATAGATACTCTCATCAATAGTGTATCCTGCAGCAACATTATCCTTAGGATGTTTATTCAGTAGTCACATCCAATCTTTTTTTCTTAAAAGAAATTTACCTTCCTTCTGAAGAGCTACATGAAGAAGTGATCCTTGAGTGTACATACTGGCACATGTATCAGCATAAAATACCTAACAGACCAGCTGTAATTGTCCAAATCATATTATACCTTAACAAATAAAATTCAGGGTCCTGGTTAAACTAAAAATAAACGCAAAGGAAGCAAAAACAATTGTAAGACAAACCCAAAATCCCAGCAAGAGGAAAGCTATAGGAATGAAGATGTAATGCAACTGTAAAAAAGTGGTTTGATCTAGGAGAACACTGCTGGGCACACATACACCATACTTTTGTGTTTCTACACAAGACAGAGTCCAGGTTTTTCAGGTGTTTCAACTACAGCCTCTGAACTAATAAAAGAGCCCAAATATTTAGCTTGAAGTAGCCCAAAAGAAGACTGATATTTCAATCTATTTCAAAAGCAAGGACATGATTATTGACTGACAAGGAGGCAAATCCTTGTTTTGATGAAAAATATTGGTCACCTCACTTTTCAGTCAACCATTGCCTGCCATCATCCTCCTTTCATGTAGGAGAATAATCCATAGCTGTGGGAGCTTACACAAGCAGATTAAGAGACTTTCATGCTATACATGTGGCAGTACACAAGAGGAGCTTTTCTGTTGCCACTGGCACAATCAGGTGCACTACAGAGATCACTACAGCAGTGGTGGCTGTGTAAAACAGAGGAAGTAGAAGCTTTATAGCAGAAAATAAGAATTGTGTTATTTAACCATTCTGTTCCTGACATATGTGTTGTATCTCCCACCATTAACACATCTCAAACAGTATAAAGCTAGAAGAGAGTGGATAGTCCAGCATGACTGATACTTCCATTGTTTCAGCTGAAAATCAGTTACCTAGTTGTATGCAGTAGTAGTTTTCCAACATTAAAACATGTTAATATAGTAAAAAAACCAAACCAACAAACAAACACAAACAAACAAAACCCCCAACACAAAAAGCCATAGGTACTAGGAATTTTTCCTAAAATGTCACTTCCTACCTTAACCCACAGGGACCATATAAATGTGACATTTGTTTTGACCAGCAAAAAAACAGTCAAGAACATCAGGCAGCCCAGATTATGTTCCAGGATTTGGTAACTTACAATCAAGCATCATCCTTCCCACAACCTTCTTCTGTAGTGTTTCTTCCACTTCTGACATCAGCCATGGAAGGAATTCTGTCTCAATATCTGTAAGAATTTAGCAGGAAGAAACAAAGAGAAAATGTCACTTTATAAAGGATGACCAACAGGATTTAGTGGCTGTTTTTATTTGCTACGACAATTAAGTGGTGAACCCCCCTTGCCAAAAGGCACTTGCTCTGTAAGAGTCAGACAAAATCTCTTAGATGTTCTTTCTTATCTCCAGCCTCTCCTACTGAGGTTCATCATCATTATAGACTCAGAGCAGAGTCCTCTCAACTGCAGTTATTTTCAAAGAGGTCTGGCACCCTTGAAGGGCTTAGCACAGATGAGATACACAGCCATGTTCTAGTGAGATCCAAATAACTATCCTGAACAAGTCAGGAGAATAACATTTCCTGCCTTGCTTTCCAAAGACATTTGGCTTCTGGTCTGCTGAAAGCATTTGTTCTCTCTGACTAAGGAGCTCTTGCTTACCCATGTATTTCTCAAATGATACTATTTGTACACTGTGATCCCAAAGCCTGCCCTGGTTGCAAAACACACTCAGTTTCTGCATTGACCCCCTGATTTATCCCAGCGAGAGTGTAACCATTCCCAAGCTGTGGTCTGTGCCCATGTGGAGACTGGTGAAGTGGGGCGGAGCAAGGTAGCTCATAAGAAATGCTGCTGGATTTAAGGGCTTGGAAGTCACTGATATACAACTCCAAAATTGTTTTCAGGGCCTAATCCTAATTGACTAATTTCTCCCCTGTTCTGATAATCATTAAAAAATATTCAGAATGACATACTTATTTGTCTGTTCTATAAAAATACATGTACTTCAATTTGGATCTCTCTCTCTCCCAATCCTAACCACCCATTTATTTCTCTCCAGTTCCAAAGCAGCTCTTCTCATTGTCTCACTGTCAGCTCTTGCTTATTCTTCACTATTTGTACAGATGACCAATAACGTTTGTTTGTGTTACAATTATGAGTTCAGCCACAAATGTACATTAATAAAGTCTTAAGACATTATTCTAAATAATAGGACATTATGCTATGTTTCATGGTTGTTTTGAGCTTTATATTACTTCGCTCACATATTTTAAAAGAAAAAACAAAACAAACCTCTTTCTATAGGGTCATAAAAAAATCCATTGTCATAAAGATTGCTGAAGGCTGAGGGAATGAGATCAGCCAGGTAACGCTGAGCAAATGCCCGAGCTGCAACTTTATCTGCAGTCTCTTTCTGTTTCCGCAGCTTTTCCAGGTGCTCGAGTCTGCGACGTTCCTGTCGAGGCAATTGTGCATGTAAAACTTAGAAGCCTTTAGCTGTGACTCCTTTAATCTAGACTTTGAAGAATTATCATAGTGTGTGTCTCATAAATAGCAAAGATAGTCAAAAGTACAGGTAATTATGATCTCTACCTGGTACTTGCAGCCTCTAACTTTCACTAAAATCCCTCATATTAAAGAGTGCCTGAAAGCAAGCTTGTGCATAATCTGTGGAGTATTAAAATACCCCCAAATTACAGGGAAACACATTTCTGTAGTATTCCTTTTCTGATTATGGCAAGTCTATAAAATAAGGGCATCACAGCTGGCCAAATGAAACCCTTCTCTGATGCGTTAGTTCACATTAATCTCATGACTTTTTGCTTTATTATTGCAGATCAAGCTGGTTGTTGGCCTTGGAATGCAATGAAGTTGGATAAATATTTCCCAAACTTTTCATCTTCCAATATTATATCCTATTTCATGTACAAAAAGATTAAAACTCAAACCGGTTCAGGAAAACATTAGAAAACACAATTATAGAACGCTGATGAATAGTAAGTAATTAAGTCTTGCCTTTTCTGTTTATTCCTATTTACTAAATTTTATTAATATAGCATAATACTTGGAGATCTTGAGATGCACATGTGCACACAGAGTAGTGCATGCATTGGGTGTGAAAGACTAGGAGGTGTCTCCCTTCCAAGCACTCTGACTATTTGTTTATCAGTTTTTATAATGAAAAGGCTTAAGAAACAGCTGCACCAGGTATGCCTTTTGACAAGGTGTCCAACTATACCAGGTCATTCAAGCATGACTGCTCCAAATAAACACAACGGTGTGGTGCTGTCGTATGAGAGCAAGTGGCAGAGTGCAGCTGTATGTCACCAAAATGCTTTAAGGTCTATCAAAGCTGACAGTACCCTTTTGGGCATACCCAGCTTATATCACAGCTTGTCGTTCAGTACTGGACATGTTTTTCTCCCTTCTGACAGCATTCAGACAGGCCTTGCCCTTAGGAAGTCCTACCTTCTCCTCTCTGATTCGCCTGTCCTGCTCTTCCAAGCGCTGCAATTCAGCAAACTCCGCATTACGCAGCTCAGCGAAGGCACGCTGATGTGACCACAGCTGGGCCAGCTCTTCTTCCTCCATGACTTCCAGCAAAGCCTGCTCAACTGTTTTCCCAATCAACACTTCCAGGATTGGCTTAACTTCAATGTCAAAGTCAAACAACTGAGTGTGGGAGTCAGAGAAACAGAGATAAATGTCCCTTGATCACAATTACTCTTAACAAGGATTGGCAAGGAGAAAAGGAGGATGAACAAAGCCCTTGTACTGAAGTCAGGCTGGATAAATGCAGGTAGGGGACCAGTGTCAGCTAAGGCAGAGAGAATCATGAGTGCTGCGGGGGGCTAAGTGATGAGTGGGCTGGAGTGAGACACCACACACCCTCCCACAGCCCCTGTGGGGACTTCCAGGAAGAAGCTGAGCACTCGCCCAGACCCTGTTTCTGTGCTACCAGTCCCTTCTTGGGCTGGACACGTTTTACAGAAGAGAGCATTTCTCAACACTGTAGTTCTTAGCTGAATGCAGCAGAACCAGTGCACATGGAGACACATCTTCCTTAATTTTACACTTAACCTCAAAGCAGACATTGGTGAGTTGGGTTTGGGGTTTTTTTGCATGTTCTGTGAGGATTAGTTCCTTTCTGTTTCTACTTCAATTTTGCATCAAAAATGTGTTTTGTATGGGAGATATATTTTGACAGCACTTGTGGACCTGACTTCATACCTCTCCTTCTTCTATTTGTGTGGCCACATCTTTTCCTGTTTTGGCTGGTATGAAGAGTGGAGTGGGTGGTCTGTCCAAAAATTCATCTGTTTGACACTCTCCATCAACCTCTATTATCCGATCACTAATCTCTTCCAAATAAAGTTCTAGAAACAAAAGCACAATGAATACTCAAAGTGGGATTCTTTTTATTTTAGCTCTCAACTGTTTTTGATAACTCTACATTCTGAATTACATCCAAAGAGTGCAATAAAATGTTTTCTATAAAGTTAAAAAAAAGGCCTCTCAAAACCTAAGTCAGTTTGCTGCATAGGTCAGTAGTTCACCTTAAGCAAAAGTTTTAAAACCCCAAATTTTAAGCATATATGAAACTTCTCTGATTATACTGAAAATGGAAAGAATAAATGAAGAAGTCTTGACTAATGTTCAAGAATGTACACTGAAAAACAGACCTTCTGGGAAAATGTCATTAAGTAGACAAGTTTAGAACCTCTGATTCCAGCATTCTATGATTTTAAACTTATCCTTGTGTGATTCTACCAACTTCATCACCAATTTAGTGAGTGAATATAGATCAGCAAGCTTTTGTTTTCAGACAGATATAAAAAAAAGGCAGCCTTTTACCTGTCTGCACATGAACATGTTCTCTGCCTTCCACAGGCTCTGGTGTTCCTGGTTGGATTTGCTCTTGTATAAGCTTTCTGGCCAGTGATTTTTTCTTTGCTTTCCTCTGCTTTTTAACCTCAGGGGTACTGGGCTGGGTACTCTGAGCAGGGGTGAAGAAGAAAAACACCCACAAAACAGAATACACTTTGTACTTGAAAATGATACTCAGTTGCCTCTACAGAAAAATGAAGGTTGCTCTTTAATTTTAATGCTAGCTATCTAGTATTTTGGATTTACTTTCCTGGGTCTTGGCCCCATATTTTCAGTTGACTTAAAGACTGTATGGCATGAAAGTAGTAAGTTATGCTAGCTGCCTATAGGCACATAATAATGGCATCTCACACTAAGAGTAATTAACTAATTAATTATTTTTTATTTGAAAGTAAATATTGTATACAGAACTTTGTAAGATAAAGTATATTAAAATGGTGTGTTTTTTCTGACAAGTGAGAGTTTTCAGATTTTGAGAGGTCAAATGGACTTAAGTCCAGTTATCCTATTATGAACAGAATTGTTTGCTATATAAAAATTATAGGACAAATAATTGCTGATGAAACAAAAGAAACTCATAGTAACTTTTAAATTCAGTACTCTACTTATGGATTGAGATAAACATCAGTTTTGAACTTCTTAAACAAAACTTACATAAAATTCACTCTAAGAAACAGCTACTGAACAACACAAAGCTATTTTCAAACAGTAGCTTTAAAAAATACAGACTGCTTTAAATTCATATATGATCAAATTATCTGTGTAGAAATATTCTCTGAAAACAAAGTATCACATTTGGGTGGGACTCCGAGCAACCTGGACCAGTGGAAGGTGTCCCTGCCCATGGCAGGGGGTTGGAACTAGATGATCTTTAAAGCCCCTTTCAACCCAAACCATTCTAAGATTCTATGATTTACTATTATATCAGGATATAGCAGTAATACAAACAAAATAATTTGGCATCCTCACAAGCAGCTTTTGCATACAGCTGGACCATTTAGCTCTGCTTCTATGGTAGGATAAACCAAAGTCTGCCCTGCGACTCAATTTCCCAAGAGCTGCACTTCTCCCTGATGACACCTTGCATACGATAACAGATTATCCAGTAATGACTTGTGCTCAGGACCATTACACTAAAGAAATGGAGAAGGAAAATAAAGGAATCAAGTACTTAATGGGAGGGAAAAAATCAGAACTGCAGAAATTCATATGAAACTAAGTGCTTTAAAGAAGAGCTGGAAACAGTCACAGGCTAGTTTAACTGGAGAGCCCGTGACTATGTGAAACATTGAAAGTAAAATTACAGCTTCGGTAGTTAAAATTATAAATGTGGAACAGCTGTGCTGCCCTACCTATGACTTTCCAACAAAACTGTAGCATGATCCACATTAAAAACCCCCATACCTCCGGTAGGAGACGAAGGCACAAAGCGTTTCCGCGCACCACTCTCGGGTCGATCATGATGTTGCAGTAGCGCCGCTGGCCCTTCTCCCTGCGGCACAGCACAGACAGCGCCGGTTGCGGCTCCGCACGCCGGGCACGGGCTCCGGCCCGCGGCGTGCGGCGTCCCCCCGGTCGGAGGGAGAAAGGCGGGGGCTGCGCTCCCCGGGAAGGGCCGACAGGGAGCTGGGCCGAGGGGAGAGGCGCGGAGGGCAGCGGGGCAGCGGCCCGGGGAGGGCGGCGCGGCCCGCCGGACACCAGCACTCACGTCTCGGCGGCGTTGGACTGCTGTCGGTACTTGGGGCGGGGGGGCAGGGAGCGGGGCTGGCTGCAGAAGCTGTAGGGCACGTCCAGCTCGGGCGCCCGGATGGGCACCATGGTGGGCTCCATGCGACAGCTCCGACTCCGGCTTCGTGCGGGGCGGGCGCGCCCCGAGGGAGCGGTAACGGCGTCCGTCTCCCGGGCAACGCGCGGCGCATGCGCGGGCGGGGGGCCGCGGGCC